>JBBPBX010086719.1:0-11454 GCA_038048925.1 Garcialebias charrua
AGGTTGAGAGGTTCACGCTAGAAATAGTCGGACTCACCTCAACGCATGGCTCTGGCTCTGGAACCAGTTTCCTTGAGAGGGGTTGGACACTCTTCCACTCTGGAGTTGCCCCTGGTGAGAGGCGCCGAGCAGGAGTGGGCATACTTGTTGCCCCCCATCTCGGTGCCTGTACGTTGGGGTTCACCCCGGTGAACGAGAGGGTAGCCTCCCTTCGCCTACGTGTGGGGGGACGGGCTCTGACTGTTGTTTGTGCCTATGCGCCGAACGGCAGCGCAGATTACCCACCCTTTTTGGAGTCCTTGGAGGGGGTATTGGAGGGTGCGCCTCCTGGGGACTCCCTTGTTCTGCTGGGGGACTTCAACGCTCACGTGGGCAATGACAGTGAGACCTGGAGGGGTGTGGTTGGGAGGAACGGCCCCCCTGATCTGAACCCGAGTGGTGTTCTGTTGTTGGACTTCTGTGCTCGTCATGGATTGTCCATAACAAACACCATGTTCAGGCATAAGGGTGTCCATATGTGCTCTTGGCACCAGGACACCCTAGGTCGTAGTTCAATGATCGACTTTGTTGTCGTCTCATCTGATCTGCGGCCGCATGTCCTGGACACTCGGGTGAAGAGAGGGGCGGAGCTGTCCACTGACCACTACCTGGTGGTGAGTTGGCTCCGATGGTGGGGGAGGATGCCGGTCAGACCTGGCAGACCCAAACGTATTGTGAGCAAGGGCGTAGATTTCATCTCAATATTGGGGGGGACCATAAACAGGGAAATTTTTTAAGAGCAATTTTGGGGGGGTCGGCAAAGTTACAGTGAAATGTAATGCAAAATGTACAGAGGGAAGTTTATCCAAACTGCATGCATATACTATGCAGAATAATCAACAATAATATTGATTTAAATGGCATGTATTTTATTTAGTAGTCTTAATACTACTATTAATCAGTACAACAGTGATACTCATTACTCTTGTTAAAAAATGTAATGTGTTCAATCTGCAGTACAATAGACGACAAATAATGACAAGTGGCAAAATGAGAATTTTGCAAAATAGGTCCCCTCTAAATATTGTTTAAATTTCAGTTTGGCTTGTATTCATAGATTGCTGTGGTCAGTGTCACTGATAATCTGGTACAACATCTTCCCAAAATCTTAATGCTTAAAAAGAAAACAGTTTTCAAGGAGAAGAAATACTTTAATGCAGGGGTCACCAAACTTTTTGAGACTGAGAGCTACTTCAGTGGAACCAAGAGGCACAAAGGTCCACTTGTTCGTTCCAAACAAATTTGCATGGTTCAACTTTAATCATAGTATTAATAATAATACATTTACATACATGTGAATATATGACTGCCTGATCACATCTGATCTGGTCTGTATTATTAAAGACTCCACACAATGATTTAGCTTGGTAAATATGATCAATTATTATTGATAATTACCAGTAGTGATTAGAACTCTCAATCAAGAACTTGAGTCCTCAGTTTGAATAATGTTTTGGTTCTTCTGTGCAAATGTAAATTGTTCTTAGCTTTGACTGGGAGTGTGGATGGTTGTTTGTCTCTTTGTCTGTCTCTGTGATGGACTGGAGACGTGTCCTGGGTGTCTCTGTGATGGACTGGAGACCTGTCTTGGGTGTCCCTGCCTTCACCCAAAAGCAGCTGAGATTGGTTCCAGTCCTAAACAAGGGGGCATAATGGATTACTTATTAACTGATATTTAAACATAAACACTATTTCTTTTATGTTAAACTCAGTTTGTAACATTTGAAATTCGTTGTATTTTATAAATATTTTATTAACTGTTTTGTAGAAATGAACACGTTTGTAACATTCATTCAAAATATGCCTTAACAAATCTGTAGCATTTTTTAAGAACCTATTAAGAATAAAATGTTCCAGTTGCAGATACAAAATATCAATAATGTAATATAATAAACAGTGACATTTTTTAATTAACCATGTGACATAAGTATTGATCCTCAACATTTTTTATAATAATAATTTAAAGCCCTTAAAACAACCACAGCTGCAACAAAGTGCTACACATATGAAATCATTTTAACTAATCATCACATCTTCTCTACTCTTTTTAAATTAATTATCTTTCACATATTTTATCATTACTTCTTTCAAGAGCTCCACACCTGAAAATATGATGAATGTGAATCCATCCTGCTCAAAGCTGCTCTGAGATTCTACTGTCTGTTGCAGAGCCACCAGGGAGCTAGTTAGCATTGAAGCTAGTGTGTTAGCTGATGAAGTGACGCTCCAAAGTGTTTTTCTGTTGCTACAGCCACTAATGATGCACAGACACACTTGTCTTTCAACACTGTGAAAGACCTTTTCCTCCCAGTCACTGTCACCTATGTTTTAAGTAGCTACTTACTGGAAGTTAGTACTTTGTGCAGCAGCTCACTCCCCACCAGCGGCTCCGCGAGCCTGTGACCTCCGCTGCTGTTGTTGTTCCTTGTAAACATTGGACTAAACCATTTGCCAACAGAGAAGGGGGGGTGGGCAAAATTTCCTTCTTTTTTTTTAGAATAATGGCGGATTTCTCTCTTTTTTTGCCTTTTTATATTTATATTGTTTAAAGACACGATTTCCTTTATTGAATTATTGGGGGGGACAGATCTATATTTCCCCAAGATTGGGGGGGTCCAGACCCCCCCGACCCCCCCAGGATCTACGCCTATGATTGTGAGGGTCTGCTGGGAACGTCTGGCAGAGTCTCCCGTAAGACGGAGCTTTAACTCCCACCTCCGGGAGAGCTTTGAACACGTTCCGAGGGAGGCGGGGGACATTGAGCCCGAGTGGACCATGTTTCGCGCCTCTATTGTCGAGGCAGCTTATCGGAGTTGTGGCCGCAAGGTTGTTGGTGCCTGTCGTGGTGGCAACCCTCGAACCCGGTGGTGGACACCGGCGGTGAGGGATGCTGTCAAGCTGAAGAAGGAGTCCTATTGGGCCTTTTTAGCCTGTGGGACCCCGGAAGCAGCAGATAGGTACCGGCAGTCCAAGCGGCATGCGGCTCGGGTGGTTGCTGAGGCAAAAACTCGGGCGTGGGAGGAGTTCGGAGAGGCCATGGAGAATGACTTCCGTACGGCTTCGAGGCGATTCTGGTCCACCATCCGGCGTCTCAGGGGGGGAAAGCGGTACGCGACCAACACCATTTATGGTGGGGATGGCGTGCTGTTGACCTCAACTCGGGATGTTGTGAGTCGGTGGGCGGAATACTTCGAAGACCTCCTCAATCCTACTGGCACGTCTTCCACTGAGGAAGCGGAGCCTGGGGACTTTGGGTCGGGCTCTCCAATCTCTGGTGCTGAGGTCGCCGAGGTGGTTAAAAAGCTCCGCGGTGGCAAGGCTCCGGGGGTGGATGAGATTCGTCCTGAGTTCCTTAGGGCTCTGGATGTTGTGGGGTTGTGTTGGCTTACGCGACTCTGCAATATCGCGTGGACATCGGGGGCAGTTCCCTTGGATTGGCAGACTGGGGTGGTGGTTCCCCTATTCAAAAAGGGGGACCGTAGGGTGTGTTCCAACTATAGAGGGATCACACTCTTAAGCCTCCCTGGTAAGGTCTATTCAGGGGTTCTGGAGAGGAGGGTCCGTCGGATAGTCGAACCTCGGATTCAGGAGGAGCAGTGTGGTTTTCGTCCTGGTCGTGGAACACTAGACCAGCTCTACACCCTCAACAGGGTCCTGGAGGGTGCGTGGGAGTTTGCCCAACCAGTTTACATGTGCTTTGTAGACTTGGAAAAGGCATTCGACCGCGTCCCTCGGGGGGTTCTGTGGCGGGTACTCCGGGAGTATGGGGTACCAGGCCCATTGATATGGGCTGTTAGGTCCCTGTACGACCGGTGTCAGAGCTTGGTCCGCATTGCCGGCAGTAAGTCAGGCTCGTTTCCGGTGAGAGTTGGACTCCGCCAAGGTTGCCCTTTGTCACCGATTCTGTTTATAACTTTTATGGACAGAATTTCTAGGCGCAGCCAAGGTGTTGAGAGGATCCGTTTTGGTGGCCTTAGAATCGCTTCTCTGTTTTTTGCAGATGATGTGGTCCTATTGGCTTCATCAGCTCGTGATCTACAGCTTTCACTGGAGCGGTTTGCAGCTGAATGCGATGCGGCCGGGATGAGGATCAGTTCCTCCAAATCCGAGGCCATGGTCTTGAGCCGGAAAAGGGTAGCGTGCCCTCTCCGGGTCGGGGAGGAGGTCCTGCCCCAAGTGGAGGAGTTTAAGTATCTCGGGATCTTGTTCACGAATGAGGGAAAACTGGAGCGTGAGATCGATAGGCGGATAGGTGCAGCGTCCGCAGTGAAGCGGGCGCTGTACCGGTCTGTCGTGGTGAAGAGAGAGCTGAGTCAAAAGGCAAAGCTCTCAATTTACCGATCGATCTACGTTCCCACCCTCATCTATGGTCATGAGCTTTGGGTTATGACCGAAAGAACAAGATCTCGGATACAAGCGGCTGAAATGAGTTTTCTCCGCAGGGTGGCTGGACTCTCCCTTAGAGATAGGGTGAGAAGCTCAGTCATCCGGGAGGGACTCGGAGTAGAGCCGCTGCTTCTCCACATCGAGAGGAGCCAGTTGAGGTGGCTCGGGCATCTGGTTAGGATGCCTCCTGGACGCCTCCCTGGTGAGGTGTTCCGGGCATGTCCCACCGGGAGGAGACCCAGAGGAAGACCCAGGACGCGCTGGAGGGACTATGTTTCTCGGCTGGCCTGGGAACGCCTTGGGATTCCCCCAGAGGAGCTGCTCCAAGTGGCTGGGGAGAGGGAAGTCTGGGCCTCCCTACTTAGGCTGCTACCCCCGCGACCCGACCCCGGATAAGCGGAAGAAAATGGATGGATGGAATGGATGGATGGATGGAAATTCTGCACAACTGAGGCAATGTGGAATGTATTAATTTGTAAAGTAATTTTTTAATGTTGTGTGTGTTCAGGGTTAAAAGCATTTTATGGCAAAAAATCTAAACTGAAGATTGAAATAACAAAAAGGCAACAGGAAAACTACATCCAGGCTGAAGACAGACAGGTTAGTACCGGTAACTTGATCTTTTTCACTACGGTACTTTTTTTTTTTTGGGTGCAATCATCAGCCATAACATTATGACCATGCTAAAATCAAGCTGTTCGTCTTTTTAAATACTGAAACAGCTCTGACCAGTTGGAGCACACAAAGGCTATCTTGTGAGTGTCCCATTAGATGTAGAAGAGTTTTGTTGCCATGTTCAGGATTTGATTACTGTTTAAAATGTTGTGTGGTGAATGTTTGAGCACCATATGTGTCTGCCTCAGTAGAGGTTGTCCCAGCAGAGCTTTGCATTCAAACATGAGCAGTGTTGCATCTTTCACCTGCAGGTTGTCATTAGATTGAGGTTAACTGACCCAAATCTGAATTTTAGTTTTAGTCAGAAAAATGCCAAATGTCTTGGTGGGTTATAATTGTTAAAGGTGCGATGTGTAACTTTCTGTAGAGCACAGAACTTAGAAATATTTTCAACAGGCAAAGCATTCTGATCCCTCCCCCTCAGAGCCATATATGGCTCTGCCCCCTTGCTCTGCTGAAATTCAAATTCAAGCTCTGTTTTTATTGGCTGATTCAAATTCAAGCTCTGTTTTTATTGGCTGGTTACAAACTCTGTTTTTATTGGCTGATTCAAATTCAAGCTCTGTTTTTATTGGCTGGTTACAAACTCTGTTTTTATTGGCTGATTCAAATTCAAGCTCTGTTTTTATTGGCTGGTTAACGGCGGGTCACTCTGTGTTTTTAGTGTTTTTATAAATGCTGATAGAGAAGCAAGGGGACTATAGTTTTTTTCAGAGATTACTTTGTCTAACATCAGTCTGTCAGTAGATAGTGACAGAGTGAAGAAATATGTTAAAAATATATTGTTAGAAAAGTTACAGACTGCATTACAAAGTTACATAGTGCAGCTTTAAATATGCAAGGAAAGGTGCAGAAAGTATCTTTTGATTTATTAACAATCGACACTAATCATGTAAAAGCCAGTACAGTACATGCCTTTTCTATGTAAAGGTTTATGGCTTCATCATAATGACTTTAATTGCTTTTTAGACAGTTTATGGGAACAAATCTATAAAAAGTTCCTGGTATTGTTTTGGGAAAATGTGTGAAAGCCTGAATTAGTCATGTTATTCAGCAGAGTGTGACCGAGTCATCACTGGAAAACAACATGAGCTGAACAAACTGTTCAAACAGCACCTCCATTTCATATTTTGTCCTGTTGTTTGTTCAGGATCCGTCTGGTTCAGCCCCTTTACTGGAACAAACCCGGAAGCTCACTCGTCACGCTTTACTCAAGACCGTCCCGTACAACAGCTGCCACAGAAAAACCAGGTGTGTGGTTATAAGATTGTCTTTCACGCCTCCAAACAGAGAACACATTCTTAAACAATCCTGTCATTCTTTTCAAGCACAAAACCAGAAAGAATACCAGCTGCTACTGGAAACACGAGCAACAAAATGCCACCTGAATGCTTGAAAAATGAAGTTTCAGATAATTTACCAGCGAGCAGTTCTAGTGACTGTAATGCAGGTAAAGTGTGGCACCATTAATTCTCGATGATTGGATTTGTGAAGTTATGTTCTTGTTGCGTTGTCAACATTTATTATAACATTATTAAATGATTATCATTATTATAGCAATGATTATCATTATTATCATTATTATAACATTATTGAATGATAAAGCTCTGTATTTGTTGTATAACACAATCATTTTTCCACAGTTAATCTATTGTACTGTATTGACATTTGGGGGAAAGCGTGTAAAACAATTACAAAGCCTATTTTTGTATTACAGAAAAGAGCTGTAAGAATTATCACTAGAAAACATTACTGTCATCCATCAAGTACATTATTTTATCAACTGAAATTATTGAAGTTCCATGATTTGGTAGATTATAATATTTTATCAGTTATGTATAGGGCTCAGAATAACACATTACCTTTAAATATCCAAATGCATTTTGTTAAAAGACAAAGTTCTTATAATCTTAAGGGGACAGAGATGTTTGTAAAACCAAAATTCAGAACTACATGTAGTTTGAAGGGACGGTCTACCTCAATCCAGGGAATTGGATTATGGAATGGTTTGGAGAATGAAGTCATTGTTTACATTTAAGAAAATGATCAAAACTAAATTGTTAAAAAAAATATATATGAAGATGTGTAATGTGTATTGTATTAGTTCATTTTGTACTGTTACTGGAAGATTATTATTGTTTGAACTGATTGTTTGGAAAAAAGGGGCAGTTATAAGAAGATTGTTTCTTCTTTCTGCTACCTTTCATTTTTCTTATATATTTTGTACGTTATCATTTATACGATTGTTTTGTATTGTGTTTTTTGTTTTAAAAAATGAACAAATTTAATAAACATAAACATTTTATGTTGTCATTGAAGAGTCATTATCAACAACGGGATGGAAGACGGCAGCAACACCAGATGCAGAACCTCTAACAGCCCAGAGGAAGATGGAGCTGGAGCACTACCTCAAACTGAAAAGGTGCAGAACAGATTTTTATTTTTATTTATTTATATCAGTTTTTGTTGCTGGAGTTGAAGCAAAGCAGCAGTGTCATAATTTCTAGCTTGTTTTTTTTTTAATGCATCGTTTTATTTTTTTTAGTGATGGATGGGTGCGAGACCTGAGCGGCCATTGGGTTAAAGATGAGAACGTGGAGTTTGATTCAGACGAGGAGGAGCCCGCTTCACTTTCCCCAAATCACTGAGATGATGTGAGAAAACTCAGGAAAACCTTGTACCACGGTGGTGTCACCAGAACTGTGTTATATCATTTATCAACTCAAGTTTTAGAGGTGTACATTGATATATTTTTTATATTTATTTAATTTTATCACTTTAAAAAAATTACTTTCACTTGACTTCACGGTGTCCCAAACTTTCTTAGTGTGAAATTAACCAACATACTTAGAAGAAGCACTTTTAGATTTTCATTAATGAAAAGTGCGTTATAAATTAAATTCATTATTATTATTATTATTATTATTATTATTATTATTATTATTATTATTAAGAAAAAAAAAGATGTTGCAACTCGTAAATGCATGAATGGAACCAACAATGTTCAGTCAGGTCATCTTGACAGTTTCTTTTCTTCTTTTTTTTCTTTTTTTTTTGCTGAGACGTTTCGTCCTACATCCAAAGGACTTCTTTAGTAGAAGCCACAAACATATTGGAGTCCCACAATTACCACACTTCTGAAACGTCTCAGCAAAACAAAAACAAAAAAGAAAGAAAGCGTCCAGATGACCTGACTGAACATTGTTGGACTTGTACCTGGATTACTGAGCATGAGCTGTTGGCCTCAATGGAAATATGGTATAACCCACAAAAAGTAGGGATTTAGACAAATGTCTGCACATACTAAACTTCAGATGGTATTTTTTTCCAATAAACACCCATTTCTCCAACTTGATGAGAGTTCATTGTCAATCATTGCCTGTCTTTGAGCCCAACACACCTCACACCCACCCCCAGGCATGGACAATGCTACCCACTTATTCACATATTGGGTACAGAGGGCATGCTGTGTTCAAGTGTCTGTGACATCATCTTTTAACTTTGCATATAGTGACACAACTTAAATATCTTGTATCATTCAACTATGTTCATTTTAGCAAACAAAGGGATATATTAATGAAAATTCCTTTCAAAAGTTTAAAATTAAAAACCGTGTTTCTTCACGGGACATCCAACTACACGCGAATGCAACATCTGTGACGAAGGAGGGAAAACGTCTTTAGAACGCCCCTTTCACATATTCTTGGTGGACAATAAATAAAACGACAAATTTAGCAATCTAAGTGAAGATTTGAGCGATTTGTCTTCAGTTTGGGAAGCAGAAAGTTAGATGAACAAGAAACAGCAGGTTCTAATTTAGGTCTGCACCCGTATTTATTTGAGTCTTACCTTTTCAGGAAGCGAGGGAGCTCCGAGGGGGGGCAGCTTTATTTATTCCATTCTTGACGAAGTATTTCATCTTTTGGGAAAGTGAAAAGGCTCACTTGTTCACTGATGATATTAGAACACCCAAATGTGACACAACGTAACAGCATTTTTCAAGTTATAAAAAAAAAGGCGATCTGGCAGAGAATGAATATGCGTTATCATTGCAGCCGCAGACTGAGCTTCTCCTTCCTACGTCACAGATGTTGCATTCGCGTGTAGTCGGATGTCCCGTGAAGAAACACGGTTTTTAATTTTAAACTCACTTTGAAAGGAATTTTCATTAATATATCATTTTGTTTGCTAAAACGAACATAGTTGAATGATACAAGATGTTTATGTTGTGTCACTATATGCAAAGTTAAAAGATGATGTCACCCACACTTTCAAGTCTGCATTTTACTGACAAAGAAAAACGGAAAGCTAACACAAAAAAACATTGATGCCTTTTAAAATGGGAGGAAAACAATTTATTGTGTAAATGAGAGTGTTTGGTCAATAAAAAATGGGTGGATTAGTAGTGGAAGGATCTCAAGCAGACAAGATCCTCAAGGGTTAGCAGCTGTTTCTGTTCATAAACGTTTGAGTGCACAAAAGTTCAGCCTTCTTAAGTTAGTTTTTATATTTGGAACAAGGTAACTCAAGCCCAGTGAGCTAACTTCTGCTTTGCGTCAGGGTCGAGGAGAGAGAGGGCATGAGAACAGGTCGGGTGTTTGGGGGACGTTTTCAGACCAGAGAAGACTTAAAAGGAAGAAGAAAAAGTGCTGCGGTTTCTCTGAGATGCTGCTGCTCTGAATTCAGCTTCATCTGCAGAAATACCCTTAAATAAGTAGAATAATGTACAACAAGGTGTAGAAACAACACTGAACTTGCCAAAGGTGTAGAGAAAAATAGTTAAATACATAAGTTTATTAAATTTATTTACAGATTTGTTTTCCTTCCCACATAGGACTTAGCACCACAGTGAAATGGTTCTTATGGATCAAAAGAACTGTCGGTGATGATGTTGGTGATGCAAAAACTACGAAGCACAAAAAAAAAGACACTTCACATTTTGCTCGTTGCCTTTATGATGAATATAGCACGTGAGAGCTTGTTGCAGTAAATGAAAAGGTTGAGGATGGATGTTAGACGTGGTTTCCTCTGCGGTTCATTTGGGATGATGGGTTCACTGGCACCGGACCACCAACGGCATCGCTTGCAGGTTCCCAGGGGCAGAGACGGTTCGTGCTCTTCTTCTTTTTGCTTCATCTCAGTCTCTGTTGGCGAACTATAAAAATAAATGGTATATGGTGACTATTTGCATCTCTGCACATTAATGGCTCTGAACGCAAGCCGCTTTCCCAAATCGTGTTTGCAGATGTCATTCTTAAACGGAAACTGATTTACAAATTAAATATTGATTCACAATGGATTTAATGCCTAGATATACATTTGTTTAAGCACACAGTAGAGACGGGGCATTGCTTACGCATGTCGTTGTTTCTTGTGATGGCCATGGCGGCTCTGGCGCGAGGACCTTGCTGGTTAAAGTGGTAGCCAAACTTGAGGATGCTGGAATTGTTCTCCAACATGGAGGCGATCTCCATCTCAACTGTGTCGCCAAGTTTCTGCCTCTAAACCAGAAAACGGAAGGCGGCAGTCATCTTAAAAGTTATGCATTTGGTTTTTCGTACATGTTAAATATCGGTTTGTCCAACTTTTAAGTGCAGAGTAATAGAACAATGGTGTCTGCTGTAGGGCCATAGCTTTACGTTCGCATTTGTTTGTTTTTTACCTGGTTGTCTATCTTGAGCTCCACCAGTGTGGCGTTGTAAGTCATGGCTTTCATGATGGCCATCATGCCGTCTGAAGTGATGAAGTTGGACTCAACATTAAGACTCTGCAAGCTGGTGTTCTCCTGTAGCATCTCAGCACATGCCTGGCAGCACAAGCACACGTAGTAAGGCTCACTTTTGTTACGTATATCTGTAATGCATGTGTCCCTCGTTGATTGTATGACATGTTACCATTGGGTAAGAAACTATTTGAAGCCCTTATGAATCCTATTTACTGTATATTCCAGCCTATAAGTCACACCAGAGTATAAGTTGCATTTGTCCAAAAATGTCTAATAATTTGGAAAAATCCATAAATACATCGCTTCACCATATAAGTCGCACCTGTTGTGCGTCACCGCTGATGCGTCTCACTTGTTACGTGTCACTGCTGACAACCCGGAAATGTGAGCCGGTGGTGTGCCAAAAATCGATTGGCTGCCAAATGGCGGCTGCGGGAGCGTGCACGGGAGGACTTTTAACAAGATTAACACTTTTCATTCATTCATTCATTCAACCTTTATTTATACAGGCTAGTCTCGTTGAGTCACGGGGACTCATTTACAAGAGGGACCTGTCTCACTCACACCAAACAACCATCCACTCTCTCACTCACACCTAGGGTCAATTTAGAGTCACCAATCAGCCTAAC
>JBBPBX010086720.1:0-14841 GCA_038048925.1 Garcialebias charrua
CATCCAGTGCTCATATGAACATGATACATGACTTCTCTCATCCAGTGCTCATGTGAACATGATACATGACTTCTCTCATCCAGTGCTCATATGAACATGATACATGACTTCTCTCATCCAGTGCTCATGTGAACATGATACATGACTTCTCTCATCCAGTGCTCATATGAACATGATACATGACTTCTCTCATCCAGTGCTCATATGAACATGATACATGACTTCTCTCATCCAGTGCTCATGTGAACATGATACATGACTTCTCTCATCCAGTGCTCATGTGAACATGATACATGACTTCTCTCATCCAGTGCTCATATGAACATGATACATGACTTCTCTCATCCAGTGCTCATGTGAACATGATACATGACTTCTCTCATCCAGTGCTCATATGAACATGATACATGACTTCTCTCATCCAGTGCTCATGTGAACATGATACATGACTTCTCTCATCCAGTGCTCATATGAACATGATACATGACTTCTCTCATCCAGTGCTCATGTGAACATGATACATGACTTCTCTCATCCAGTGCTCATATGAACATGATACATGACTTCTCTCATCCAGTGCTCATGTGAACATGATACATGACTTCTCTCATCCAGTGCTCATATGAACATGATACATGACTTCTCTCATCCAGTGCTCATGTGAACATGATACATGACTTCTCTCATCCAGTGCTCATGTGAACATGATACATGACTTCTCTCATCCAGTGCTCATATGAACATGATACATGACTTCTCTCATCCAGTGCTCATGTGAACATGATACATGACTTCTCTCATCCAGTGCTCATATGAACATGATACATGACTTCTCTCATCCAGTGCTCATGTGAACATGATACATGACTTCTCTCATCCAGTGCTCATATGAACATGATACATGACTTCTCTCATCCAGTGCTCATGTGAACATGATACATGACTTCTCTCATCCAGTGCTCATGTGAACATGATACATGACTTCTCTCATCCAGTGCTCATATGAACATGATACATGACTTCTCTCATCCAGTGCTCATGTGAACATGATACATGACTTCTCTCATCCAGTGCTCATATGAACATGATACATGACTTCTCTCATCCAGTGCTCATGTGAACATGATACATGACTTCTCTCATCCAGTGCTCATATGAACATGATACATGACTTCTCTCATCCAGTGCTCATGTGAACATGATACATGACTTCTCTCATCCAGTGCTCATGTGAACATGATACATGACTTCTCTCATCCAGTGCTCATGTGAACATGATACATGACTTCTCTCATCCAGTGCTCATGTGAACATGATACATGACTTCTCTCATCCAGTGCTCATATGAACATGATACATGACTTCTCTCATCCAGTGCTCATGTGAACATGATACATGACTTCTCTCATCCAGTGCTCATATGAACATGATACATGACTTCTCTCATCCAGTGCTCATGTGAACATGATACATGACTTCTCTCATCCAGTGCTCATATGAACATGATACATGACTTCTCTCATCCAGTGCTCATGTGAACATGATACATGACTTCTCTCATCCAGTGCTCATATGAACATGATACATGACTTCTCTCATCCAGTGCTCATATGAACATGATACATGACTTCTCTCATCCAGTGCTCATGTGAACATGATACATGACTTCTCTCATCCAGTGCTCATATGAACATGATACATGACTTCTCTCATCCAGTGCTCATGTGAACATGATACATGACTTCTCTCATCCAGTGCTCATATGAACATGATACATGACTTCTCTCATCCAGTGCTCATGTGAACATGATACATGACTTCTCTCATCCAGTGCTCATATGAACATGATACATGACTTCTCTCATCCAGTGCTCATATGAACATGATACATGACTTCTCTCATCCAGTGCTCATATGAACATGATACATGACTTCTCTCATCCAGTGCTCATGTGAACATGATACATGACTTCTCTCATCCAGTGCTCATGTGAACATATGAACATGATACATGACTTCTCTCATCCAGTGCTCATATGAACATGATACATGACTTCTCTCATCCAGTGCTCATATGAACATGATACATGACTTCTCTCATCCAGTGCTCATATGAACATGATACATGACTTCTCTCATCCAGTGCTCATGTGAACATGATACATGACTTCTCTCATCCAGTGCTCATATGAACATGATACATGACTTCTCTCATCCAGTGCTCATATGAACATGATACATGACTTCTCTCATCCAGTGCTCATATGAACATGATACATGACTTCTCTCATCCAGTGCTCATATGAACATGATACATGACTTCTCTCATCCAGTGCTCATGTGAACATGATACATGACTTCTCTCATCCAGTGCTCATATGAACATGATACATGACTTCTCTCATCCAGTGCTCATGTGAACATGATACATGACTTCTCTCATCCAGTGCTCATATGAACATGATACATGACTTCTCTCATCCAGTGCTCATATGAACATGATACATGACTTCTCTCATCCAGTGCTCATATGAACATGATACATGACTTCTCTCATCCAGTGCTCATGTGAACATGATACATGACTTCTCTCATCCAGTGCTCATATGAACATGATACATGACTTCTCTCATCCAGTGCTCATGAACATATGAACATGATACATGACTTCTCTCATCCAGTGCTCATGTGAACATGATACATGACTTCTCTCATCCAGTGCTCATATGAACATGATACATGACTTCTCTCATCCAGTGCTCATATGAACATGATACATGACTTCTCTCATCCAGTGCTCATATGAACATGATACATGACTTCTCTCATCCAGTGCTCATATGAACATGATACATGACTTCTCTCATCCAGTGCTCATATGAACATGATACATGACTTCTCTCATCCAGTGCTCATATGAACATGATACATGACTTCCCTCATCCAGTGCTCATATGAACATGATACATGACTTCTCTCCTCCAGTGCTCATGATGTGAACATGATACATGACTTCTCTCATCCAGTGCTCATGTGGGGATGCACATTCTGCCATTTACGTAAAACAAGTATCCTGACTCGAAGAGAGCCAAAGCATCATGTTCCTCTCATACCTGCTGAAGGCATCCACATGGACCACCCCAAACCACGAGATGAGTGGTGACAGGTACACAGGTTGTCCCAGAGACCCCTGACCACATTTTTAATGTAATTTGCAGAAAGTAAATGATGTGCATCTGAAACTGATTAACTTAAATCAACCTAAAGCAAGATGGCTGCCAAAGCTAAGCAACCAGAGGTAACCACCAAAAAGGCCATAACTCATCAGTTCCACCAATCTCAAAGTGAAACTGGGCATGGCAGCAGCACTAACACATGCAGAAAATCTTTGTTTCAAATCTGCTCATTAACTTTGTGGACTCACCTCCATCTGTTAGCAAAACATCTCATGAGCCGCTGACCTGATTTTAATGAAACAATCAGAAAATAATCATTGGGCCTGCCTCTCAGACCTTTTCAAGATGGCCACCGCAGTAAACTGACCTCACAAACACAAAAACAGCTTCAACTGTGTCATTTCCTCATTTATAATGATTTTAGTCTAAAACTTCCTTCAAGGACTGTTAGGCCTTTAATTCTTTTGTTTCCTTGTTCTTGGTTTTTAACCACAACATGAGTGATCAAAATAAAAAGTAAAAATACAAAGTACTGTATTTAATGTACTCATTTTGACATGTTTCTCTTTATGAAACCCTGTGAGCACGTGCAGTAGCACATCTGTTGACAGCAGGTGGCAGAAGAACGCCTCCAAAGTGCTGATGAGGGGGTGAAGAAATAAATAGCACACTTTGAGTATTTCATGTTAGTTTTTACATAATTTATAATAAAAAGATGAAATGTTGTCTGTAAGTTTGCTCTGGCCTTTAGTTTTTTTCTGTCAATAACCATGACATGTGTAGAAGGCCATTTATGCCATTTTGATTACAAACATCTGTAGGTCATAATTATGAGTTAGTATCTCATACTTGCGCAGTATTGTCATAAATATGAGACTCTGTGTCACTACTGAGAAACCAAGCCACAATTCTGAAATCCTATCTCATAATAACAACTCATAAGATTTTAACGTGTAATTATGAAATGCTAAGTCATAATTATGAGTTACTAAGCCAGTTTTGAGAGAATATCTCTTAATATGAATGTCATAAACTTGAGAGCTCATTTCAGATAATGAGAACTTCAGTCATTATTTTCTGATACTATTACATAAATATGAGATACACAAAATTACATATATCATATTAATTACAAGATATAGCTGGCCAATTTAATATAATATCTCTTATGACAAGAAATTGTCATTAATGTCGGACACTAAAGTAATTTATATTTATAAGATAGCATTTATGAGACATTAGTCAAGTCAAGTCAAAGTCAAAGTCAACTTTATTGTCAGAACTGCAATATGTACAGGACATACACAGGATTGAAATTGCATTTCTCTCTCAGTCCCTCGGTGCAACAGTAACCATTTAAACACTAAACAATTAATAAACAAGCATAAAATGAAATAATAAAAGTTTAGTACTGTCCTGAGTTTTTTGCATAGTAGTTTTCCATAGTAGTAAAAAAGTATAAAAAGTTTCACCAACACCAAAACACCAACATTTAATAAACATAATCATAAAATGAAATAGAGTGTAATACTGTCCTGAGTTTTTTCATAGTAGTTTTCCATAGTAGTATAAAAGTATAAAAAGTTTCACCAACACCAAAAATGAAATAGAGTGTAATACTGTCCCGAAGTATAAAGTATAAAAAGTATATCTATAAAATAAATGAAGGTTCTGGCATTTGACATTTGTAAAGAGTGACAAAGCAGCATATGGGGTTAATGTACACAGTATATGTATGAGGTAGTTGATATTGGTATAGAAACAAAGTGGCATTATGCAATAAGGCTAGTAAAAAGAATATATACTGTATATCAGCAGTAGTGTAGATATAAAAAGTCTAGATGTAAACAGTAGTAATAAATGTAAACAGTAGTAATAAATGTCAACAGTAAATGTAAACAGTAGTATGACTATAGGCAGTAATGTAATACAAACATTAGTGCAAATATGAGAAGTAGTGCAAACTGAATGAGCACATGACCGTGAGTTGAGTGAATGACCCGTATTGATGACACAGAGTCCAGTGTTAAAAACTTTGTGTTGTGTGGTAATGTGTGAAAGTTTTTTGTGATTAAGGCAGTACAAGTGGGAGGGAGGGCAGAGCTGGCAGAGTGTTAAGCATCCTGACTGCCTGATGAACAGAGCTGTCTCTCAGTCTGCTGGTTCGAGCCTGGAGACTCCTCAGTCTCCTCCCTGATGGCAACAGGCTGAAGCAGCTGTGTAGTGGGTGTGTGGGATCACCTGCCATGCAGAGGGCTTTCCGAGTGAGGCGGTTGCTGTGTAAGTCCTGTAGTGAGGGCAAGGAGGTGCCGACAATCTTCTCAGCTGCTCTCACTATACGCTGGAGGCTCTTTCGGCAGGATGCAGTACATGCACCATACCACACCGTGATGCAGCTGGTCAGGACACTTTCTATGGCACCTCTGTAGAAGGTGCACATGATGGGGGTTGGAGCTCCAGCTCTATTCAGCTTGCGGAGAAAGTAGAGACGCTGGTGAGCCTTCTTGGCCAGTGCTGCAGTGTTCCTGCTCCAGGACAGGTCCTCTGAGACGTGCACTCCCAGGAACTTGGTGCTGTCCACTCTCTCCACTGCGGTGCTGTTGATGGTCAGAGGGGCATGTTGTGCATCCCTCTTCCTGAAGTCCACAACAATCTCTTTTGTCTTCTCCACGTTGAGAGTGAGATTGTTGTGTCCGCACCACAAGGCCAGGCGGCTCACCTCATCCCTGTAGTCCGTCTCATCGTTGTTGCTGATGAGACCCACCACTGTTGTGTCGTCCGCAAACTTGATGAAGTGGTTGGAGCTGTACGATGGTGTGCAGTCGTGTGTTAGCAGGGTGAATAGAAGGGGGCTCAGCACACATCCTTGTGGGGCTCCTGTATTCAATGTGATGGTGCTGGATGTGTTATTCCCGACCCGTACTGCCTGTGGTCTCCCGGTCAGGAAGTCTAGCAGCCAGTTACACATTGAGGTGTTCAGCCCCAGACTGTCCAGTTTAAGGATGAGCTGTTGGGGGATGATGGTGTTGAATGCCGAGCTGAAGTCAATGAACAGCATTCTAACATAAGAGTCTTTCGTGTCCAGATGTGTGAGAGCTGTGTGGAGGGCAGAGGAGATGGCATCGTCGGTTGAGCGATTAGACCGATATGCAAATTGGAAGGGATCCAGGGAGGCAGGGAGGACAGATTTGATGTTTTTCATGACTAGCCGTTCGAAGCACTTCATCAGGATGGGGGTGAGTGCTACCGGACGATAGTCATTGAGGCAGGAGGGCGTTGCCTTCTTTGGGACAGGTATGATGGTTGTGGCTTTGAAACAGGTGGGGACGATGGCCTGACTCAGCGAGATGTTAAAGATGTCTGTGAAGACCGCTGCGAGTTCCCCTGCACAGTCCTTCAGCACACGACCAGGTATGTTGTCAGGACCAGAAGCTTTCCGTGCGTTGATCTTGATGAATGATCGCCTCACGCTGTCTGAGGACAGCGCCAGCACCTGGCCATCAGGAGAGGGGGGGAGTTTTTGTGCAGGTGTGCTGTTACATGCCTCAAACCGAGCAAAGAAGTCATTCAGTTCATTCAGCGTGGAGGTTGTGCTGTCACAGGTCTGGGGGGATGGTTTGTAGTTAGTGATGGTCTGTAGTTAGTGATGGTCTTAAATCATAATTACACGTTAATAAGTGATGGTTGTAAAATAGTATCTCATAATTATTAGATGCCACAAATACGATATTCCTTTTCATAATGTTGATGAGACATTGTGGGAGAGTGGTGGTGGTGCAGAGGTCAGAGAAGGTCAGCTTGTGGTCGGAAGGTCGCCGGTTTGACTATCTGGACCAACAAGATCAAAATGTAGGTGGGATAGGTGAAACACCCACCCCTGCCTCCACCCTCATTTGCCCCACTCTGTGCCCTTGAGCAAGGCCCTTAATCCGCACCATCTGCTCCACACAGAGGGCTGTGGTAGCTCAGTGGTCTGTGGTTGTGTCAGGAAGAACATCAGGCGTAAAAACAATCACCAAGTCTTCATGTGAGTTAGTTCACAGTGGTGACCCCTGAAGAAGGAGCAAATGAAAGAAAAAGAAAAATGATGATGAGAAACTAAAGCCTGACTCGCACGGGATTACTTTTACCTCGGGACCACATGCTATTAACATGCTATTAGTAATAATTACAGAGATAGTCTATGTTGTTAATCCCATGTGACTTGGCCATGTCAGTGATTTGTAAAGTAAAAATGCCCCTGCACATTACCTACTACATGTTGCTGAACTCCAGGTCCTGTGATAAAACTGATCCAATGTGAAGAGGTATCTCTGTGATTTGGACAGGTCCTGTGATAAAACTGATCCAATGTGAAGAGGTATCTCTGTGATTCGGACAGGTCCTGTGATAAAACTGATCCAATGTGAAGAGGCATCTCTGTGATTTGGACAGGTCCTGTGATAAAACTGATCCAATGTGAAGAGGCATCTCTGTGATTTGGACAGGTCCTGTGATAAAACGGATCCAATGTGAAGAGGCATCTCTGTGATTTGGACAGGTCCTGTGATAAAACGGATCCAATGTGAAGAGGCATCTCTGTGATTTGGACAGGTCCTATGATAAAACTGATCCAATGTGAAGAGGCATCTCTGTGATTTGGACAGGTCCTGTGATAAAACTGATCCAATGTGAAGAGGCATCTCTGTGATTTGGACAGGTCCTGTGATAAAACGGATCCAATGTGAAGAGGCATCTCTGTGATTTGGACAGGTCCTGTGATAAAACGGATCCAATGTGAAGAGGCATCTCTGTGATTTGGACAGGTCCTATGATAAAACTGATCCAATGTGAAGAGGCATCTCTGTGATTTGGACAGGTCCTGTGATAAAACTGATCCAATGTGAAGAGACATCTCTGTGATTTGGACAGGTCCTGTGATAAAACTGATCCAATGTGAAGAGGCATCTCTGTGATTTGGACAGGTCCTGTGATAAAACTGATCCAATGTGAAGAGGTATCTCTGTGATTTGGACAGGTCCTGTGATAAAACTGATCCAATGTGAAGAGGTATCTCTGTGATTTGGACAGGTCCTGTGATAAAACTGATCCAATGTGAAGAGGCATCTCTGTGATTTGGACAGGTCCTGTGATAAAACTGATCCAATGTGAAGAGGCATCTCTGTGATTTGGACAGGTCCTGTGATAAAACTGATCCAATGTGAAGAGGTATCTCTGTGATTTGGACAGGTCCTGTGATAAAACTGATCCAATGTGAAGAGGCATCTCTGTGATTCTGACAGGTCCTGTGATAAAACTGATCCAATGTGAAGAGGTATCTCTGTGATTTGGACAGGTCCTGTGATAAAACTGATCCAATGTGAAGAGGTATCTCTGTGATTTGGACAGGTCCTGTGATAAAACTGATCCAATGTGAAGAGGCATCTCTGTGATTTGGACAGGTCCTGTGATAAAACTGATCCAATGTGAAGAGGCATCTCTGTGATTTGGACAGGTCCTGTGATAAAACTGATCCAATGTGAAGAGGTATCTCTGTGATTTGGACAGGTCCTGTGATAAAACTGATCCAATGTGAAGAGGCATCTCTGTGATTTGGACAGGTCCTGTGATAAAACTGATCCAATGTGAAGAGGCATCTCTGTGATTTGGACAGGTCCTGTGATAAAACTGATCCAATGTGAAGAGGCATCTCTGTGATTTGGACAGGTCCTGTGATAAAACTGATCCAATGTGAAGAGGTATCTCTGTGATTTGGACAGGTCCTGTGATAAAACTGATCCAATGTGAAGAGGCATCTCTGTGATTTGGACAGGTCCTGTGATAAAACTGATCCAATGTGAAGAGGCATCTCTGTGATTTGGACAGGTCCTGTGATAAAACTGATCCAATGTGAAGAGGCATCTCTGTGATTTGGACAGGTCCTGTGATAAAACTGATCCAATGTGAAGAGGCATCTCTGTGATTTGGACAGGTCCTGTGATAAAACTGATCCAATGTGAAGAGGCATCTCTGTGATTTGGACAGGTCCTGTGATAAAACTGATCCAATGTGAAGAGGCATCTCTGTGATTTGGACAGGTCCTGTGATAAAACTGATCCAATGTGAAGAGGTATCTCTGTGATTTGGACAGGTCCTGTGATAAAACTGATCCAATGTGAAGAGGCATCTCTGTGATTTGGACAGGTCCTGTGATAAAACTGATCCAATGTGAAGAGGCATCTCTGTGATTTGGACAGAATCCATAAGTACTGAGGCGTTTTCTTTTTTTTTTTTTTGTTTGTTTGTTTTAGTTTAAGCTAAATCATTTGGAAAAATATAGAACAAGCTATTTTAAATGAATGTGCTGCTCACTTCGGCTTTTGTAGATGCTGCTACTGCCTTCACACGCATGATCAGCTGACCCATCCATCCATCCATCCATCCATTATATTTACCCGCTTCTTCCTTTTTGGGTAGTGGGAGTCTCTGGTGTCCATGTCCAGCCATCACTGTGCGAGAGGCGGAGGACAACTGGACAGGTCACCAGTCCATTTCAACCGGCAGGTCAATGGAGGCGCACAGCCGTTGACAGGTTGTCTATCTGAGCTTAACATGGCTTTTTTTTTTAAACCTCTTAAACCATCTGGTCAGACCTGCCTCCTCAACAAGTAGATCAACACAATTTCATATTGTGCATTTTTTACATTTCTTTGTGCTGATTGTAAAACCACATCAAAGTGTAAGGCCTGGTCTTATGGACAACTCAGCGTGCTAACATCATATCCAGAAGATGTCCGTAAATTTCACCTAAATCTTATCCCGCGCGAATGCGCCACATAAAAAGCAGACGTTGGGGAGTAAATTATTTATTACATGTGGTCCATATGTAAAACTAATCCCGTGTGAATTGGGCTTAAGCCATAATTTTGGGATGGTTTGTATTTATGGCTGAGGCTCATTTTGGGCACTAATAGACTTCCATACTCATGTACTGCATGCATTGTGTTGTGATGTTTCACAGGAGACATGTAGTTGAACAGCTGGGACTAGTTTCCAGATGTTTCACAGGAGACATGTAGTTGAACAGCTGGGACGTTTCCAGATGTTTCACAGGAGACATGTAGTTGAACAGCTGGGACGTTTCCAGATGTTTCACAGGAGACATGTAGTTGAGCAGCTGGGTCTTGTCTCCAGATGTTTCACAGGAGACATGTAGTTGAACAGCTGGGACTTGTCTCCAGATGTTTCACAGGAGACATGTAGTTGAACAGCTGGGACTTGTCTCCAGATGTTTCACAGGAGACATGTAGTTGAACAGCTGGGACTTGTCTCCAGATGTTTCACAGGAGACATGTAGTTGAGCAGCTGGGTCTTGTCTCCAGATGTTTCACAGGAGACATGTAGTTGAACAGCTGGGACTTGTCTCCAGATGTTTCACAGGAGACATGTAGTTGAACAGCTGGGACTTGTCTCCAGATGTTTCACAGGAGACATGTAGTTGAACAGCTGGGACTTGTCTCCAGATGTTTCACAGGAGACATGTAGTTGAACAGCTGGGACTTGTCTCCAGATGTTTCACAGGAGACATGTAGTTGAGCAGCTGGGTCTTGTCTCCAGATGTTTCACAGGAGACATGTAGTTGAACAGCTGGGACTTGTCTCCAGATGTTTCACAGGAGACATGTAGTTGAACAGCTGGGACTTGTCTCCAGATGTTTCACAGGAGACATGTAGTTGAACAGCTGGGACTTGTCTCCAGATGTTTCACAGGAGACATGTAGTTGAACAGCTGGGACTTGTCTCCAGATGTTTCACAGGAGACATGTAGTTGAACAGCTGGGACTTGTCTCCAGACAGAGGTGCAGGTTCGAGTCCGTCCGGAGGACATGGCGCTCAGTGGGCTGGCAGCAGCTCCACGGCTGCTGTGGAGCTGTGGAGCTGTGGAGCTGTGGAGCTGTGGAGCTGTGGAGCTGTGGACTGTGGAGCTGTGGACTGTGGAGCTGTGGAGCTGTGGAGCTGTGGGATGGCTCTTTGGTGAACTAACTTCCTGGTAACGCGGCTGCTCTGCCCTTCATGACAGAGGAGGAAGAGGGAAATGATCACACCACTCCCACAGCGGGTCTTTGAGGCAGCTGCAGGACAGAGCACAGCTGGAGACACGAACTGGACCAGTCGGTACCAGAACATCTGACAGACACACCTCACCGGTTCTGTGACCTCGGCTCTTCTCAGGTATGTTGATCTTGTTTTAGCTGTTTGTCGCGGTCTTCAGCTCCTAACAGCTGCACTTTGGCTGCGTGAGACGCTGCGCGTGTGTCGGCTCCACCAGAACACTGTGAGTGAGTGGACTGAACGTGTGTGTGTGGGGGGGGGGACATGTCCCCTGCTGAAGGTTGGACATGTCCCTGCTGAAGGTTGGACATGTCCCTGCTGAAGGTTGGACATGTCTTTGTGAGGACAGACAGGACTAACAACCAAACAGTGCTGCACCTTCCTGCTCTGATCCCTCCTGCTGCCCTGCGGTCATGTTGGGTGGTTTTGAGCCCAGGGCAGCAGGAGGGTTAAGAACAACACTCCCACAGAACAGTTGTGTGACCATGGCAGTCTGTCACCATGGCAACAGGTGTGACACCTGACAGCTTGAATCCATCTGACTGTCAAAGCAGAACTACTTCATCAAATCCCATCAATTTCTGGGCCCACTGTGGAGGTTGCAGGTTCAAATCCCAGCCTGAGACATTTTTTTGGTTTTTCAGTTTGCACGTTCTCCTTGTGCAGCACAGTGGAGCAACTGGTAGAGCTGCTGCCGCTCAGCGAGCAGGTCCCTGGTTCAAATCCTGGTCTGGGGCCTTTCTGGGTGCAGTTTGCATGTTCTCTCTAGCCATTTTCGCACTGCACGGCCCTCCCCGGCTCCACCCTGCTTCTAACCCGGGTTCGGCATGTTCGCATTTTCCTTTTCCGCCCGGGATCCGCCCTCGTTCTGGAACCATCTCCACCGTGGTTCTTATCGGCCCAGCCCCACGGACCCAGTTTGACGTCATGTACTGCTCACATTTGATTCGTTGTTTGCAGCAGGGGCGGGACTCATTCAAACAACCTCAGCGCGAGGGCTGAATTTCATTAATATTTAACTACAGAAACCCCTAAAATAATTGTTAGCTGAATTAGTGTTTCTGAGTTAAATTTTTGTTAATGACTGATTACAATTCAGCTTATGTTAGGACGTAAATAACACGAAGCGCGCACCCATTTCCGCCTTTCCGCGTGACCTGAATGTCATTAAAATATAACTAATATTGTCTAACTCTTGCGCGCAGCCAGGGTTTTAAAATATAACTAATAATCTCTAACTTCTACGTGCAGCTAGAATGTTAAGAGGATTGAATGGTATATAGGTAAAGTGGACGCTTAAAAATCCAGTCTGCCGCTGTATCTCAAAGAGATTGTCAACTGCTATTAAGCTTTTTTATCTTGACCGGGTGAAGCGGATTCGCTTCCCACCTGGTACAAAGTAATTTTACTTTTTTATTTATTGGAGTAAATAAAAAGGAGTTGTGTTAACCAAACAAACTCCTTTTTATTTACTCCAATAAAAAAAAAAGTAAAATTACTTCGTACCAGGTGGGAAGCGAACCCGCTTCACCCGGTCAAGATAAAAAAGCTTAATAGCAGTTGGCGAACGCTCTGAGCTACAGCGGCGGACTGGATTTTTAAGCGTCCACTTTACCTATATACCATTCAATCCTCTTAACATTCTAGCTGCACGTAGAAATTAGAGATTATTAGTAATATTTTAAAACCCTGGCTGCGCGCAAGAGTTAGACAATATTAGTTATATTTTAATGACATTCAGGTCACGAGGAAAGGCGGAAATGGGTGCGCGCTTCGTGTTATTTACGTCCTAACATAAGCTGATACATAAGCTGATTTGTAATCAGTTATTAACAAAAATTAAACTCAGAAACACTAATATGTATATTCAGCTAACAAATATTTTTTGGGGGTGTCCTCTCTTAAAACACTGTAAGTGCGCACACAAGAACACTCCACCCACGTCAAGTGAACACTCCACCCACGTCAAGTGAACACCCCACCCACTTCAAGGCTTGCTCTCTACATAATGCGTAATGAACGCTGACGGGCCAGTTCGGGCTCTGGGCAAACCAGGTGCGGCCCGGGCCATTGAGGGCTGGCCAATGCGAAAACAGCTTCTGTGCATGTGTGGGTTTTCTCCAGTTTCCTCCCACAGACCAAAAACATGCATGTTAGACTGATGGTAACTCTAAATTGTCTCTAGGTGAGAGTGAATGGTTGTTTGTCTCGTTTGTCTCTGTGATGAAATGGAGACTTGTCCAGGGTGTCCCCGCCCTCGCACAGTGACTGCTGGACATGGGCACTGGTGACCCCCGTGACCCGAAATGGAAGAAGTGCATCAACTGGACATCAAGCAGTAGAGGGTGGTGATGGTTTATGAACATCCTGTCGTGTGATGGTCAGAAGAACTTGTGCACAGTGTTCTGGTCTGACGCTGCAGCATCTTTACTTTGTACAAGCACGGACGATTCATCTTTTATTTTATTTTAATTGACCAATATTCATCAATTAATATCGACATGTCTCCAGTCCGTCATTTCTGTTTAAGTCTCTTTATGAGAAGATGCAGTCAGATTATTTGTACCTGAAGGGGATTATAATCCCCAGACAGATAATCTGGTGTTCTTTAGTGTTGTAATTGTATAAAAGTCATACAAAGCAACAACATCTGGCCAGAGGCAGGTAGGGAGTTCTTTACAAGCTCATGAATCAGAGTCTAGTTTACAGAATCATCTGTTTAGAACATCAAACCTGTTGAACATCGCTCTGAAACTAATCTGTAGCAGAAAACCATCTGAGAAGACTTTATACATTTAATAAATGAAATATTCAGTCAAATGTTTAGTACGTCTGTTTCAGGCTATTTAAGCTGTTTGTGTATTAACTGTACACTTTGACTGACGGGCTTCAGTTTGTTCTTTACTCTTATTGTTTTATTGTTTGACGTTTATTTGAATGTGGAAGAAAGAACTTGAGTTAAATCTCTGGACCAAATGCCCTTGCCTTCCGGTGCGCTTGGGGCCCTCGGCATCGGGGGTTGGGCACTTGGGCGTATGTCGGCTCGGCCTGGTGGGGCTCGGGTCCTCTGGTCCTGTCAGGCCTGGGCCTGAGGGGTGGGCATCCCTCGTGCCCGGGCCTTGGCGCCTGGGCCTGGGGCTACGTCAGTGCGGCGGGGTGGTCCTGTGAGTTTGTCGCTGTTGGCCCCTGGGGGTCATTGTGTGAGGTCGCTGGTAGGGCTCTCCCGTTTCTCCCCTGTGGTCGGATCTGGGGAGTGGGTGAGTGGTTCGTCCTGTTTGGGTGGCCCTGGGGGCTCTGGGCTCGGGGTCCTTCTTGCGGTCTTGGGCTCTGGTCCCCACTTTGTCTGACTCGGGTCTTAGGGGGCGGATCTCTGATGCTACACAGTCACTATTGAATGTTCTAGAGAAGCCTTATTCATTTATGCATGCTTACAACCACACACTAATAGAAGCAGGGATACACACGCAGGTATCGTATGTAGATATGTAGATGGGTATATGACTGAATATGAATGTATGTATGTGTATATATATATATATATACTATATATATATATAAATATATATATATATATA
>JBBPBX010086721.1:0-14841 GCA_038048925.1 Garcialebias charrua
GCCGTTTGGACTGCCATTACCCATCAGCTGCTTCCAGGGTCCCACAGGCCAAAAAGACCTGATAGGACTCCTTCTTCAGCCTGACAGCATCCCTCACCGCCTGTGTCCACCACCGGGTTCTAGGGTTACCGCCACGACAGGCACCAACAACCTTGCGGCCACAGCTCCGATAAGCCGTCTCGACAATAGAGGCGCAGAACGTGGCCCACTCTGACTTAATGTCCCCCACCTCCCCTGGAATGTGGTCAAAGCTCTCCCGGAAGTGGGAGTTGAAGCTCCGTCTCACGGGAGACTCTGCCAGATGTTCCCAGAAGACCCTCACAATATGTTTGGGCCTGCCAGGTCTGGCCGGCATCCTCCCCCACCATCGGAGCCAACTCACCACCAGGTAGTGGTCAGTGGACAGCTCCGCCCCTCTCTTCACCCGAGTGTCCAAGACATGCAGCTGCAGATCAGATGAGATGACAACAAAGTCGATCATCGAACTACAACCTAGGGTGTCCTGGTGCCAAGAGCACATATGGACACCCTTATGCTTGAACATGGTGTTTGTTATGGACAATCCATGATGAGCACAGAAGTCCAATAACAGAACACCACTCTGGTTCAGATCAGGGGGGCGTTCCTCCCAACCACACCCCTCCAGGTCTCACTGTCATTGCCCACGTGAATGTTGAAGTCCCCCAGTAGAACAAGGGAGTCCCCAGGAGGCGCACTCTCCAATACCCCCTCCAAGGACTCCAAAAAGGGTGGGTAATCTGAGCTGCCGTTTGGCGCATAGGCACAAACAACAGTCAGAGCCCGTCCCCCCACACGTAGGCGAAGGGAGGCTACCCTCTCGTTCACCGGGGTGAACCCCAACGTACAGGCACCAAGATGGGGGGCAACAAGTATGCCCACTCCTGCTCGGCGCCTCTCACCAGGGGCAACTCCAGAGTGGAAGAGTGTCCAACCCCTCTCAAGGAAACTGGTTCCAGAGCCAGAGCCATGCGTTGAGGTGAGTCCGACTATTTCTAGCCGGAACCTCTCAACCTCACACACTAGCTCAGGCTCCTTCCCCACCAGAGAGGTGACATTCCATGTCCCAATGGCCAGCTTCTGTAGCCGAGGATCAGACCGCCAGGGTCCCCGCCCTCGGCCACCACCCATCCCACATTGCACCCGACCCCTTTGGCCCCTCCCACAGGTGGTGAGCCCATGGGAAGGGGGACCCACGTCTCCTCTTCGGGCTGTGCCCAGCCGGGCTTCATGGGTAAAAGCCCGGCTACCAGGTGCTCGCCAACGTGCCCCACCTCCAGAGTGGGGACCCAGTGACCCACGTCTGGGCGAGGGAACATGGTTTCCATTAATTGAACTCATCATTGGGGTCTTTGGGCTGCACTTTGTCTGGTCCCTCACCTAGGACCTGTCTGCCTTGGGTGACCCTACTAGGGGCATGAAGCCCCTGACAGCATAGCTCCTAAGATCATTGGGATACTCAAACCCCTCCACCATGGTAAGGTGGCAGCCCAGGGAGGAGCATCCATCCATCCATCAACAATCTATAATCCATTCTCCATCCATCATCAACAATCTACAATCCATCCTCCATCCATCCATCATCAGCCATTATTCATCCATCATCCACCCATACATCATCATCCAACCATCAACCACCCATACATCATCATCCAACCATCATCATCCTTTTGTTCTGAAGTCAGATCTCAGGGGCAGCATCTTGAGCAGGGAGGTCCAGACATCTCTCTCCACAGCCACCTCTTCTGGGAGGACTCCAAGGTATTCCCAGGCCGAGACACGTAGTCTCTCTAGTGTGTCCTGGGTCTTCCCCGAGGTCTCCTCCCAGTTAGACATACCTGAAGCACCTCAACTGGCTCCTCTGGATGTGGAGGAGCAGTGGTTCTACTCAAGAGTCTCTCCTGAATAACTGAACTTCTCACCCTGTCTCTAAGGGAGAGTCCAGCTACCCTGCAGAGGAAACTAATTTCAACCTCCTGGATCCACAATCTCATTATTTCAGTTTCTACCAGAGTTCATGACCAGAGGGGAGGGGAGGAACGTAGACTGACCAGTAAACAGAGTTGGGTTTAGTTAATTCAAATAACTTGATCTGGATTATGTAACGCCAACTGTTCTTGTTGGGGACTGTCTGAAAAGGGTCTTACTCTTCCTTCAACTTTAAAGTGGTCTGAACCACCAGGTTCTCCTCCCCCCACATCAAAATGACTGGCTCAGTGCCGTGATGGGTGTGGTTACTTTTACTGCATTTTGAGTTACCATGGCGACGGAATTTGCACACCGATGCCATTTTTTTAATCGAAAAGCACAGAACTCTTCACAACCCAGAAAGGTTCAATCGGGTCATCTGGACAGTTTCTTTTAGTGTAGAGACGTTTCGCCCTCTATCAGGAGGGCATCATGTCTGAGTAGTTCAAGTAAACATTGAATTGATAAAGCTCCTCGGATGAGAAGCGAAACGTCTTCCGTTACAAATAAAGTCCAGTTGATCTTGTATTGAACGCCTTTTTGATTCAAGTAAACCGTTTTCCTGAAGTATTTTGCACCTGGATGACTGAGCATGAACTATGATGTTTTGAACCACTTTGGCTGTGGCTGCATGGGAGTCGTCGATGAGTGACAGGACGGCCCCCAGAAACCATCTCATCTCCAGCAAACTGGTTGGTCCATTAAAGGTGTTTACTGCTTGGTGGGGAAACAGTTTGCTTGGAGCTCCTCAGCCTCCAGATGGTGAAACGTCTCTACAAAAAAGAAACTGTCCTGATGACCAAACTGAACATTGTTGGATTCTTTACCTTGATGACGAGCATGAACTTTGATTAACTCTTCACAACTTCTAAGTGCCATGGAGAGGTCACATGACCTGGAGGGTCTCTGAACAAAACTCAGAAAATTATAAAAGTCTTCATACAACCACGTCAAGATACACAAATGTATTTTATATCAGAACAGACATTTTTGCTGTTTTTGCACCTGTTTCTGCTGGACGTTGAAACTTTTGATGGAACTTTTCTGATCCCGGCCGCAGGAGATTGTTGTGTCAGAGTTTCAGTACAAAGAATAACACGATATGAAAATAACAGAAAATATAAAAATACCAACATTAAGATCTAATCATGTCGGACAGAAACATTAAAGAGTTTCTTGTGGTGCAGGATTAATTTTATTGTGTAGAAAGGGGGAGGAGTTTAACAGTTTGAAGGACTTCCTGTTCTGTGGAGCACCTCGGTGGTCTCAGTCTACGACTGAAGGTGCTGCAGTCAGAGTCCAGGGTGTCATGCAGGGGTGTGATGTGTTGTTCAGGACCTGGAGCAGGTTCCTCAGCATCTTCTGCTCAGACACCTCTGTCAGAGACTGCAGGTCCACTCCCAGAACTGAACCAGCTCTTCATGAGCTTATGTCAGCTTTCTTCACCCTGCTGCCCCAGCACACCAAGAGTAGAAGATAATGCTGGAGACAATCGAGTGGTAAAACCTCTGCAACATGGTCCTACAGAGACCATCGAGTGGTAAAACATCTGCAGCATGGTCCTACAGAGAAAATCGAGTGGTAAAACATCTGCAATATGGTCCTACAGAGACCATAGAGTGGTAAAACATCTGCAACACGGTCCTACAGAGACCATCGAGTGGTAAAACATCTGCAGCAGGGTCCTACAGAGACCATCGAGTGGTAAGAAATCTGCAACATGGACCTGCAGAGACCACAGAGTAGTAAAACATCTGCAACATGGTCCTGCAGAGACCACCGAGTGGTAAAACATCTGCAACATGGTCCTGCAGAGACCACAGAGTAGTAAAACATCTGCAACATGGTCCTACAGAGACCATCGAGTGGTAAAACATCTGCAGCATGGTCCTACAGAGACCACAGAGTGGTAAAACATCTGCAGAATGGTCCCACAGAGACCACAGAGTGGTAAAACATCTGCAACATGGTCCTCAGAGACCACCGAGTGGTAAAACATCTGCAACATGGTCCTGCAGAGACCACAGAGTGGTAGAACATCTGCAACATGGTCCTGCAGAGACCACCGAGTGGTAAAACATCTGCAGCATGGTCCTACAGAGACCACCGAGTGGTAAAACATCTGCAACATGGTCCTACAGAGACCATAGAGTGGTAAAACATCTGCAACATGGTCCTACAGAGACCATCGAGTGGTAAAACATCTGCAACATGGTCCTACAGAGACCATCGAGTGGTAAAACATCTGCAACATGGTCCTGCAGAGACCACCGAGTGGTAAAACATCTGCAACATGGTCCTGCAGAGACCACCGAGTGGTAAAACATCTGCAACATGGTCCTGCAGAGACCACAGAGTGGTAAAACATCTGCAGCATGGTCCTGCAGAGACCACAGAGTGGTAAAACATCTGCAACATGGTCCTGCAGAGACCACAGAGTGGTAAAACATCTGCAACATGGTCCTGCAGAGACCACAGAGTGGTAAAACATCTGCAACATGGTCCTGCAGAGACCACAGAGTGGTAAAACATCTGCAACATGGTCCTGCAGAGACCACCGAGTGGTAAAACATCTGCAACATGGTCCTGCAGAGACCACCGAGTGGTAAAACATCTGCAACATCGTCCAGCAGACCACAGAGTGGTAAAACCTCTGCAACATGGTCCTACAGAGACCATCAAGTGGTAAAACATCTGCAACATGGTCCTACAGAGAAAATCGAGTGGTAAAACATCTGCAATATGGTCCTACACAGACCATAGAGTGGTAAAACATCAGCAACATGGTCCTACAGAGACCATCGAGTGGTAAAACATCTGCAGCAGGGTCCTACAGAGACCATCGAGTGGTAAAAAATCTGCAACATGGACCTGCAGAGACCACAGAGTAGTAAAACATCTGCAACATGGTCCTGCAGAGACCACCGAGTGGTAAAACATCTGCAACATGGTCCTGCAGAGACCACAGAGTAGTAAAACATCTGCAACATGGTCCTACAGAGACCATCGAGTCGTAAAACATCTGCAGCATGGTCCTACAGAGACCACAGAGTGGTAAAACATCTGCAGAATGGTCCCACAGAGACCACAGAGTGGAAAAACATCTGCAACATGGTCCTACAGAGACCACCGAGTGGTAAAACATCTGCAACATGGTCCTGCAGAGACCACAGAGTGGTAGAACATCTGCAACATGGTCCTGCAGAGACCACCGAGTGGTAAAACATCTGCAGCATGGTCCTACAGAGAAAATCGATTGGTAAAACATCTGCAATATGGTCCTACAGAGACCATAGATTGGTAAAACATCTGCAACATGGTCCTACAGAGACCATCGAGTGGTAAAACATCTGCAACAGGGTCTTACAGAGACCATCGAGTGGTAAAAAATTTGCAACATGGACCTGCAGAGACAACAGAGTAGTAAAACATCTGCAGCATGGTCCTGCAGAGACCATCGAGTGGTAAAACATCTACAACATGGTCCTACAGAGACCACCGAGTGGTAAAACATCTGCAGCATGGTCCTGCAGAGACCACCGAGTGGTAAAACATCTGCAACATGGTCCTGCAGAGACCACCGAGTGGTAAAACATCTGCAACATGGTCCTGCAGAGACCACAGAGTGGTAAAACATCTGCAACATGGTCCTGCAGAGACCACAGAGTGGTAAAACATCTGCAACATGGTCCTGCAGAGACCACAGAGTGGTAAAACATCTGCAACATGGTCCTGCAGAGACCACAGAGTGGTAAAACATCTGCAACATGGTCCTGCAGAGACCACAGAGTGGTAAAACATCTGCAACATGGTCCTGCAGAGACCACGAGTGGTAAAACATCTGCAACATGGTCCTGCAGAGACCACGAGTGGTAAAACATCTGCAACATGGTCCTGCAGAGACCACGAGTGGTAAAACATCTGCAACATGGTCCTGCAGAGACCACGAGTGGTAAAACATCTGCAACATGGTCCTGCAGAGACCACGAGTGGTAAAACATCTGCAACATGGTCCTGCAGAGACCACGAGTGGTAAAACATCTGCAACATGGTCCTGCAGAGACCACGAGTGGTAAAACATCTGCAACATGGTCCTGCAGAGACCACGAGTGGTAAAACATCTGCAACATGGTCCTGCAGAGACCACGAGTGGTAAAACATCTGCAACATGGTCCTGCAGAGACCACGAGTGGTAAAACATCTGCAACATGGTCCTGCAGAGACCACGAGTGGTAAAACATCTGCAACATGGTCCTGCAGAGACCACGAGTGGTAAAACATCTGCAACATGGTCCTGCAGAGACCACGAGTGGTAAAACATCTGCAACATGGTCCTGCAGAGACCACGAGTGGTAAAACATCTGCAACATGGTCCTGCAGAGACCACGAGTGGTAAAACATCTGCAACATGGTCCTGCAGAGACCACGAGTGGTAAAACATCTGCAACATGGTCCTACAGAGACCATCGAGTGGTAAAACATCTGCAGCATGGTCCTACAGAGACCACAGAGTGGTAAAACATCTGCAGAATGGTCCCACAGAGACCACAGAGTGGAAAAACATCTGCAACATGGTCCTACAGAGACCACCGAGTGGTAAAACATCTGCAACATGGTCCTGCAGAGACCACGAGTGGTAAAACATCTGCAACATGGTCCTGCAGAGACCACGAGTGGTAAAACATCTGCAACATGGTCCTGCAGAGACCACGAGTGGTAAAACATCTGCAACATGGTCCTGCAGAGACCACGAGTGGTAAAACATCTGCAACATGGTCCTGCAGAGACCACGAGTGGTAAAACATCTGCAACATGGTCCTGCAGAGACCACGAGTGGTAAAACATCTGCAACATGGTCCTGCAGAGACCACGAGTGGTAAAACATCTGCAACATGGTCCTGCAGAGACCACGAGTGGTAAAACATCTGCAACATGGTCCTGCAGAGACCACGAGTGGTAAAACATCTGCAACATGGTCCTGCAGAGACCACGAGTGGTAAAACATCTGCAACATGGTCCTGCAGAGACCACGAGTGGTAAAACATCTGCAAAATGGTCCTAAGAGACCACGAGTAGTAAAACATCTGCAACATGGTCCTACAGAGACCACGAGTGGTAAAACATCTGCAACATGGTCCTGCAGAGACCACGAGTGGTAAAACATCTGCAACATGGTCCTACAGAGAACACGAGTGGTAAAACATCTGCAACATGGTCCTGCAGAGACCACGAGTGGTAAAACATCTGCAACATGGTCCTGCAGAGACCACGAGTGGTAAAACATCTGCAGCATGGTCCTGCAGAGACCACAGAGTGGTAAAACATCTGCAGCATGGTCCTGCAGAGACCACAGAGTGGTAAAACATCTGCAGCATGGTCCTGCAGAGACCACCGAGTGGTAAAACATCTGCAGCATGGTCCTGCAGAGACCACAGAGTGGTAAAACATCTGCAGCATGGTCCTGCAGAGACCACAGAGTGGTAAAACATCTGCAGCATGGTCCTGCAGAGACCACAGAGTGGTAAAACATCTGCAGCATGGTCCTGCAGAGACCACAGAGTGGTAAAACATCTGCAACATGGTCCTGCAGAGACCACAGAGTGGTAAAACATCTGCAACATGGTCCTGCAGAGACCACAGAGTGGTAAAACATCTGCAACATGGTCCTGCAGAGACCACAGAGTGGTAAAACATCTGCAACATGGTCCTACAGAGACCACAGAGTGGTAAAACATCTGCAACATGGTCCTACAGAGACCACAGAGTGGTAAAACATCTGCAACAAGGTCCTACAGAGACCATCGAGTGGTAAAATATCTGCCACATGGTCCAGCAGAGACCACAGGGTGGTAAAACATCTGCAGCATGGTCCAGCAGAGACCACAGAGTGGTAAAACATCTGCAACATGGTCATGCAGAGACCACAGAGTGGTAAAACATCTGCAACATGGTCCTACAGAGACCATCGAGTGGTAAAACATCTGCAACATGGTCCTGCAGAGACCACAGAGTGGTAAAACATCTGCAACATGGTCCTGCAGAGACCACAGAGTGGTAAAACATCTGCAAGCATGGTCCTGCAGAGACCACAGAGTGGTAAAACATCTGCAGCATGGTCCTGCAGAGACCACAGAGTGGTAAAACATCTGCAGCATGGTCCTGCAGAGACCACAGAGTGGTAAAACATCTGCAACATGGTCCTGCAGAGACCACCGAGTGGTAAAACATCTGCAGCATGGTCCTGCAGAGACCACCGAGTGGTAAAACATCTGCAACATGGTCCTGCAGAGACCACGAGTGGTAAAACATCTGCAACATGGTCCTGCAGAGACCACGAGTGGTAAAACATCTGCAACATGGTCCTGCAGAGACCACGAGTGGTAAAACATCTGCAACATGGTCCTGCAGAGACCACGAGTGGTAAAACATCTGCAACATGGTCCTGCAGAGACCACGAGTGGTAAAACATCTGCAACATGGTCCTGCAGAGACCACGAGTGGTAAAACATCTGCAACATGGTCCTGCAGAGACNCCACCGAGTGGTAAAACATCTGCAGCATGGTCCTGCAGAGTCCACCGAGTGGTAAAACATCTGCAGCATGGTCCTGCAGAGACCACCGAGTGGTAAAACATCTGCAGTATGGTCCTGCAGAGACCACCGAGTGGTAAAACATCTGCAGCATGGTCCTGCAGAGACCACCGAGTGGTAAAACATCTGCAGCATGGTCCTGCAGAGACCACCGAGTGGTAAAACATCTGCAGCATGGTCCTGCAGATGTTAAAGGAACTGAGTTTCCTCAGAAGAAAAACACAACTCTGCTCTTCCTTGTAGAGGCGTTGGTGTTAACTGTCCAGACTAGTTTATTGTCCAGGTAGACCTCCAGGTACTTGTAGCAGTCCACAGTGTCCACCTTAGTACCTGGATGTTGATAGGGTATGTTGGGGGCTGATCGTTTAGGTTTACTTACATTCTCTGTTCAAGTTCAGTCTAGAAAAACACTCATCTCAAAAACTACAAACATTCACTATTACAATACATTAACCAGAGATATTTTGCTAACACACAGCCACACTGTATATTGTTTTGTGTAAACTCTGTTCCCTTACAATATACTGTACATGAAAAAATGTATTTTATTTTTGGAAGGTGGCTGATTTAGAAGCCCATGGAGGCCACGGACCCAGTGACCTGCTAAAGGATGAGCTGACTCGGTCCCTGGAGGAGCTGGAGGCTTTATTGAAGGCCAAAGATGAGGTCAGACACTACCACCTTTTCTCATCAGCTTTAGTCACAAACTATTTCAGCTACTTACAATATTGCCTTATGGTAGTACGGTATGGCAGTGGTTAGAGCTGTCGCTTCGCAGCAAGAAAGTTGCAAGTTCGCCTCCTGGCCTTTCTGTGTAGAGTTTGCATATACCTCCTGTGCATGCATGGGTTTTTTTTTTTCTGGGTACTTCGGATTCATCCCACAGACCAAAATGAATGGTTGGTTTAAAAGTCAGTTGGTCAGACAGACAGACAGACAGTCTGTTGTTTGGTTGGATGGATGGTTTTATGTTGGATAGATGGATGGATAGATGGTTGGTTGAATGGATCGATGATTTGATGGATGGATGGATGATTTGATGGATGGTTGTATAAATGGATGGATGTTGGTTGATTGAATGGATAGATGATTTGATGGATGGATGGTAAAATGCAATAAAAGTTTTAGATTATTGAGCATGCATCAGGGCAATAAAAGTTTTTTTTCATGGCTTTTTATTATTTCTGTTTTTAGGAGATTCACATTTTACAAAGCAAGACATCAGAATACAACGAGATGGAACATGAGAGAGAGGAAGCCATCCTCAGATTAACGGTGGATAGTTTTCTCTTTTTATTAAAAACCATCCCTCTTTCCATAATTGTTTGATATTTTGTCATGAAACAGCCAGTCTGCATTCTGTTCACTGCAGGAGATGGAGATAAGAAACTCCGAGTTGGAGCAGCGCATCCAGAACTCAGAGCAGAATCTCCTTCATTCTCTAGAGGAACGAGATTGTGTGGACACAGAAATCCAGAAAGCAATAGAAATTTTGGACATCAAGATCTTTGACCTCAACGACCTCCGCCAGAGCCTTGTGAAACTCACTGAGAGAAGGCAGTAGAAGATGACTAAATATGACTCGGTGTGAAACATAAGGGAGTTAGTGATGGGATTAACCTCACCTCGGCTGTGAAAAAGAAGAAATGATTACTGGTCCACTTCAAGCACCAGAACCACTGTGGGCTCAGAACAGGTGAACATCTGGTTCAGCTGTGTCCAACAACATGCATGGAACGATTAGTGTTGCTTTAAAGTCTACATTTAGTTTGATAAACCAACTTTAGGTTAAGTGCTTGAATATAAAGTACATAAACTAATGCTTGTGTTAATAGTTACAACTTTTCTAAACCAAATGGCAATGCACTGTTGTGAGAGATGAAAAGTTGCTTTTAAAACTTTACGACAAAGTCAATACACAAAGGAACCAAACACTTTGCTCTATAGAAAATAAATACAATACAGTACACATGTATGCTTATTGGACATTTACCACTAAAGTCAACTATTTGTGGCCATACAGTAATTTTGTAGTCAGCTTAACATTATAGGCTAAAGCATAATATACAGAACACATTTTACAGTAGTTTTTCCACTTACATTAGTTTGCAGAAGTGTTCATTCCTACACCACTGATGCGTCGCGTTTGTTACGCGTCACCGCTGACAACCTGGAAATGTGGACCGGTGTTGTGCCAAAAACTGATGGGCTGCCAAATGGCGGCCGCGGCAGAATGCACGGGAGGATTTTAACAAGAATTTAACAGGATTAACACTTAAAAACAATTATTTGTTTTCTCGAAATTATAGTAAAGGCATGTCTCAGTCTAACATTTGCTTAATAAATGCAGTTTGACAGTCAAATCATCTGTATTTCAAAATCTGATTCATGGAAGCGGCGGGCACGCGCAGAGGTACAATTCTCCACATTTCTTCTCAATTTAACAAGATAAAGACCTAAAAACAATTATTAGTTTGCTCAGAATTATGGTAAAGGTGTGTCTCAGTCTATTGCTTCCTTTAAAAAGGGGCTTTAATGGTCAAATCAACTGCACTCACTGCCTCGGTGCTCCGGGAGCGCGCAGAGGGAGGAAAAAAGGAAGAGTGAATGCTGCTCGGTTCTTCAAACTTTAACAAGAAAATCACCTAAAAACAATTATTTGTTTGCTCAGAATTATAGCAAAGGTGTGTCTCAGTTGAACTTTTTGTACTTCCTACTTCACACTTTTGTATATATACAAACTTGTGAGCTAGATAACTTAAAAAATAAGCAATGTGCCGACTTCCATTTTGGTGTGTGGCTACATCTAGGCATAAGAAAGGATACAATCAAAAATTGGGTTGCCACGTCAAAATCCAAGACAACCACCACCCAGTGGTGGGCATGGTTATACTAATCCACTAACATCTAATAGCGGAACACATTTTTAGTTTATTGGATTAGCTTTTACTAAATTTGGAAACTGTCAGTGGAGTTAGCTTCTGCAAAATTAGGTTTCGCCAATTTTAAATCTGCTAACAAAATTACCACACTGTTTGTTGTGGGTGTGTCTCGAAGAGTAGCTACGTTAAGCACTCTGTTAGCTTATATAAGCACTCATTTTAAACATAACAAATTTCCTAATATCACAGAGCTGTTGCTTAGCATTTCCGATTCTGCTCTTAAATAAATCTCTGCCCCTAAAAGTTCAAAGTCATGGGCAATTTGATTTAAAAAAACACAATAATATAATTAAACGTTTTGCACTACACAAGTTCCTGTGCTTTTGCGAACAATCTGATGTGCAAATCACTGCAGGAGTTATATGAACTTTCACTTGAACTGAAAAACTGACATGATGATCTCGACTCATAAAGCTATTTGTCGTGCAGTCAGTCTTTGAAGCGATGTCGGAGCAACCAGTATGCTTTTCTGAATTGAGCTAGAGGATTGACAGCAACTCATTTCTAAGCAGTGACAAAGCACTAAATATTACGCAGTTTTTACTGAGTATGGCCAAAAACTTAGAGCAGTGCTTGTTGTCCCACGGTGTGGATCATGGAGGAGGATGAGAAGGTGCAGCTGACCACGATGTGGGATACAATTCAATTCAGTTTATTTATATAGTGCCAAATCACAACAAAGTTGTCTCAGGGCACTTTACATGAGCATTCACATACATAGACAAGCCAGTTACCGGTAGTAAAGTTCTCTATCTAAGGAATCCAGCAGACAAATTGAATCTTGGCTTCGTTGCAGTCTCCCATCCTAAGCAAGCACAATGGCAACAGTGGAAAGAAAAAACTCCATTTTAAAAGGAAGAAACCTCCAGCAGAACCAGGCTCAGGACAAGTAGTCATCTGCTTTGACCGGCTGGTTTGAGAGGACAGAAAGGAGAGACAAACGAACAGAATGGCAGAATACACCAAACAACTAGTAAGCTAAAATAATATCCTGCACATAATACACTTATATATCAAACATAAAGCATTTCAAAGTAAATTATAAATATAAAGGTCAAGGTTTCTTTATTGTCATTCACATCATATGGGGGGGGATCACACTCTTAAGCCTCCCTGGTAAGCTCTATTCAGGGGTTCTGGAGAGGAGGGTCCGTCGGATAGTCGAACCTCGGATTCAGGAGGAGCAGTGTGGTTTTTGTCCTGGTCGTGGAACAACCAGGCCCATTGATATGGGCTGTTAGGTCCCTGTACGACCGGTGTCAGAGCTTGGTCCGCATTGCCGGCAGTAAGTCAGGCTCGTTTCCAGTGAGAGTTGGACTCCGCCAAGGTTGCCCTTTGTCACCGATTCTGTTCATAACTTTTATGGACAGAATTTCTAGGCGCAGCCAAGGTGTTGAGAGGATCCGTTTTGGTGGCCTTAGAATCGCTTCTCTGTTTTTTGCAGATGATGTGGTCCTATTGGCTTCATCAGATCGTGATCTACAGCTTTCGCTGGAGCGGTTTGCAGCCGAGTGTGATGCGGCCGGGATGAGGATCAGTTCCTCCAAATCCGAGGCCATGGTCTTGAGCCGGAAAAGGGTAGCATGCCCTCTCCGGGTCGGGGAGGAGGTCCTGCCCCAAGTGGAGGAGTTTAAGTATCTCGGGTCTTGTTCACGAATGAGGGAAAACTGGAGCGTGAGATCGATAGGCGGATAGGTGCAGCGTCCGCAGTGAAGCGGGCGCTGTACCGGTCTGTCGTGGTGAAGAGAGAGCTGAGTCGAAAGGCAAAGCTCTCAATTTACCGATCGATCTACGTTCCCACCCTCATCTATGGTCATGAGCTTTGGGTTGTGACCGAAAGAACGAGATCTCGGATACAAGCGGCTGAAATGAGTTTTCTCCGCAGGGTGTCTGGACTCTCCCTTAGAGATAGGGTGAGAAGCTCAGTCATCCGGGAGGGACTCGGAGTAGAGCCGCTGCTTCTCCACATCGAGAGGAGCCAGTTGAGGTGGCTCGGGCATCTGGTTAGGATGCCTCCTGGACGCCTCCCTGGTGAGGTGTTCCGGGCATGTCCCACCGGGAGGAGACCCAGAGGAAGACCCAGGACACGCTGGAGGGACTATGTTTCTCGGCTGGCCTGGGAACGCCTTGGGATTCCCCCAGAGGAGCTGCTCCAAGTGGCTGGGGAGAGGGAAGTCTGGGCCTCCCTACTTAGGCTGCTACCCCCGCGACCCGACCCCGGATAAGCGGACGACAATGGATGGATGGATGGATGGATCATATGTGGTACATGTGGTGGAACGAAACTGTGTACACAGGGTCCCAGTTACATCCAACAAAAGTATAAATTGTAAAGAAAACCAGTACAGTAATAAGATCTAAGATATCTTTCTTCTTCTTTCAGCTTCTCCCTTCATAAGGGGTCGTCACAGCGAACTAGTCGCACAAAGACTTGGCAATAGTTTTTACGCCGGATGCCCTTCCTGACACAACCACTGACCACCGAGCTACCACAGCCCTTTGTGTGGAGCAGAGAGCTGATATCTAGGGTTCCCGGGGGAGCAGAAGGTGTGGGTTAAGGGCCTTGCTCAAGGGCCCAGAGTGGGGCAGATGAGGGTGGAGACAGGTGTGACTGCTTCACTTATTCCACCCACATTTTTGATGTTGTCGGTACCGGGGCTTGAACCAGCATCTTCCGATCACAAGCTCACCTTCTTAACCTCTGCACCACCACTCCCATCTAAGATATGAACTAAGAAATACACTCAACACTAATATTACAAAACAATGCGCCAAACAACTGCAACATGAACATGAGTCTGTATGAGCAGATGAGTATGAATGAACACAGCAACATGAAACAGATCAGCAGCAACATGAAACAGATCAGCAGCAACATGAAACAGATCAGCAGCAACATGAAACAGATCAGCAGCAACATGAAACAGATCAGCAGCAACATGAAACAGATCAGCAGCAACATGAAACAGATCAGCAGCAACATGAAACAGATCAGCAGCAACATGAAACAGATCAGCAGCAACATGAAACAGATCAGCAGCAACATGAAACAGATCAGCAGCAACATGAAACAGATCAGCAGCAACATGAAACAGATCAGCAGCAACATGAAACAGATCAGCAGCAACATGAAACAGATCAGCAGCAACATGAAACAGATCAGCAGCAACATGAAACAGATCAGCAGCAACATGAAACAGATCAGCAGCAACATGAAACAGATCAGCAGCAACATGAAACAGATCAGCAGCAACATGAAACAGATCAGCAGCAACATGAAACAGATCAGCAGCAACATGAAACAGATCAGCAGCAACATGAAA
>JBBPBX010086722.1:0-14840 GCA_038048925.1 Garcialebias charrua
ATTTTTGTTCCACATTTAATTTATTGTGTGGAGGTTTGGGGTAAAGCCTGTACAACTATAACAAATTCTATTTTTATTTTGCAGAAAAGAGCGGTTAGAATTATTGCTAGAAAGCCTTATCGTCATCCATCAAATGTATTATTTAAACAACTCAAATTATTGAAATTTTGTGAATTGGTAGATTATAATATTTTGTTAGTAATGCATAAAGCTCATATGAATGTGCTACCCACAAATGTTCAAATGTTTTTCATAAAGAGAGAAAGCCGTTACAGTTTAAAAGGAACTGAAATGTTTGTTAAACCTAGATATAGGACTAGTTTGAAGGGGCGTTTTATTTCGAATAAGGGAGTGGAATTGTGGAATGTTTTGGAAAAAGATGTTAAAGATGTAAACTCTGTGATGAAATTCAAAAAAATTATCAAGTCTATAGACTGCTAGCAAAATACTAAAGCTATAAGTAAAGCATCCTAATCTGAGGATGAGTGGCCATCTTTCCTCTCAGATGTAAACAGGACTGAGCAGGTGATGAGAGGACCACTGCCTATTAAGGATACCTTTTCCTTCCCCAAAAGGCATGATGGGCAATGTTTTTATTTTTATTTTTAGAAAGCTTGATTTTACCAGTTTATTCATAGGCAGTTTTATCAATATATTATGTCATGTCTGGCCTTCTGAGGACATTCATGAACTTGATGTGGTCCAAAATTAAAATGTTTGGCACCCCTGCAATAAATTACATATATACATTAAAAAGGACTGTCAGAGTTGCAATACGTTTTATCAGGTGGGAGAATGATAAAACCATCTGACCGTTGATTGCAGTAATTCACATTATTAGTAGAAACAGAGGGCCCCCATCCAAATTTCGCTTAGGGCCCCAAAGAGGCTTGGGCCGGCCCTGACCCAACTTCTACCCTCATAAATAAACCTGTGCTGTCCCTCCTCCTTTTTAAATGAAAATGTCTGCTGAGACAATAGCCTATTAAAGACACATGCTCCTCTTGCCAGATTACTTAACACACCTGCTTCAGTTTGCTTGGAATGTACCCTTAGGAAAGAAAATAAAGGTCCAGTTTTTATAGGTTAGTAAGAACATTTTGGCACAATATGACAAACATTTTAATTACAAAGTATCTTCATTAGAAAGGACATGTATCATATTTTTGGCATATACAGAGCAATTAATGTTGAGCAAACATGATGACGTTGTGTGTCTCGGAAATGAGCAACTTTAGCTTAAATCACATCCTACATGAGTTGCTTCTGAAGTTATGTACTTTGTCCCTGACAGCCCAGACATTGTTCTGTTCAGATGACTGAAGTCATAGCTATAATTTAATGCAAGGTTTTATAATTTGTCTGATAGGAGGATAGCCCATAAAGAACATGTAAGGCTTTTGGAAACACTTTCAGACACATTTTTCCAATTTGATTTACTCTCCCTCCAGTGTTTTAAATATTTTATAAGAAACATACAGTAAATGATTGAGAACCACAAGGTTCAGTCTTAGGTCCCACCACCCTCTTTACAATCTACTGTACATAAGTAATGTAGGCCAGATCATTCATGATGCATCCTTACATTTCTATGCTGATGACACTGTTGTTTGTTGTTGAGCTAAAACAGTTGTTAAGGTTTTCCAGTTTTTAACGTCTGCATTCGGCATCATCCAGTCAGACTTGTTCTGTCTCAAACTGGTGCTAAATGCTGATGAAACCAAAGTGGTGGTGTTTTCTAACAGGAAGTCAGTCCCAGCAGTCTTTCCTTCTGTTTTATCTTTGAAGGGTGTCCCTATTGAGTTAGTCGATTCTTGTAAATACTTGGGAATCTTGGTCGATTAACATCTTTCGTTTAAACCTCATGTTGAAAACTTGGTAAAGAAACGTACAGTAAAACTGTGTTTCTATTTTAGAAATAGATCCTGTCTCACTCTGAATGCTAAGAAACGCCTTGTAACAGCTACTTTCCTTCCCTTCACTGACTGCGGTGACATTATTTACATGAACACTCCTGCAAGCACCTTCAGATGCTGGATGCTGTCTGTCACGGTGCACTAAGATTCATAACTGGCTGCAACTACTGTACCCATCACTGCATCCTGTATTCACTGGTTAACTGGACATCATAATCTTCATGCAGACTCTCCCACTGGTACATTTTCATCTTTACATCACTTCTTGCTCTGTTGCCTTCATTTATCTCCTCCTACATGTCTCTGTGTGAGTGCAGCTACAGCATGCACGCTCAAGACATAATTACTTGCAGTGTACCTTCATTGTGGACTGAATTTGGCAAAGGGTCTCATCTGTGTTCTTTGTTTAAAACAGGTCTCTCTTGTAAATGAGTCCTCGTGGCTCAGTGAGACTAACCTTTATAAATAAATGTTGAATGAAACCTACCGTAAATTTGCAACAGGTCATAGTTTCTCCTTCTTTCGGCTTTTACCTCTACAGTGGTCGCCACAGAGAATCATCCTCCTCCATCTCTTTCCTCTGCATCCTCTGTCCTCACTCTACCTCCATGTCCTCTCTAATTGCATCCATATATCTCCTCTTTGTCTTTTCCCTGGCAGCTGCATTTCTAACATCCTTCTACCAATACTGTATACCCACTGTCTCTCCTCTGGACATGTCCAAAACATCTCAGTTTGGCCTCTTTATCTCCCAGTTGTTCAACCTGTGCTGTACATCTGATTATCTCATTCCTAAACTTATCCATCGTCACTCCTAAGGAGAACCACTTCCAGTTCTTTCTCCTGTCTTTTTGACCGTATCTCTGTCTCCAGACCATACAACATAGCTGGTCTCACCACTGTCTTGTAAACTTTTCCTGTGACCTTTGCTGACACGTTTTTGTCACAAATCACTCCTGAACCCTTTCTCCATCCACTCCATCCTGCCTGGACTCTCTTTTTCACTTCTTTATCACATGCCCCATTTTCCTGGATAGTAAACCCCAAGTACTTGAAGTCCTGCACCTCTGTGACCTCTGATCCTTGTAGCCTCACGGTTCCACTGGCCTCCCTCTCATTCACACACATGTACTCTGTCTTACTACACCTGACTTTCATTCCTCTTCTTTCAAGTGCATACCTTCACCTCTCCAAGTTCTCTTCCACCTGTTCCCTGTTCTCACCACAGATCACAATGTCATCTGCAAACATCATAATCCATGGGGATTCCTGCCTGACTTCATCTGTTGTTTAAATATGTATCCATTGATATCAAAGCCAACAAGAATTACAACTCATAGTGCCACAATAATTGATAATATTTTCACAAATATAACAAATGGGGACGTGATAGGTGGTATCTTAACGACCGACTTAAGTGATCATTTACCAGTTTTCACAATCTATAAAAATGATCAAAGCATCACAAAAGCAGTCACAATGAAGAAAAAGATCATAAACACGTCAAAAAAAGTTTTGGAAAAATTGAAAGAGGATCTAGATAAACAAGACTGGAATGATGTGTATGTTGATGATGCGAACAGAGCATATGATGAGTTTATGAATATCTTGGAAGCTCTGTATGAAAAGAATTGTGTGCAAACAAATTACACAAAGAGAAATACGATTGATCAACCATGGATGACAAAAGGGTTGAGAAATGCTTGTAAAAAAAAGAATTATTTGTATTCATGTTTCTTGAAATTGCGAAGTCAGAGCGCTGAAGAAAAATATAAAAAGTATAAAAATAAATTAGTAGGGATTATAAGGAAACATAAGAAAGAATATTATAGTAAATTATTAGATAAAAGTAATGGTGATATGAAAGCAACATGGCGAGTAATGAATAGTGTCCTGAAGAATCATAAAGCAAAAACTGGTATTTCAAAATATTTTGTAAAAGACAACGATGAAATTCATGATGAAAATGAAATTGTTAATGGATTTAATCAATATTTTGTGAATGTTGGATCAAGCCTTGCAGCTAAAATACCAAAAGTAGATAAAAATGTGATCCACTCAATTACAGGTTGTGCAAATAGTATTTTTCTAAATGGAACTAACAAAGAGGAAATAATGAATGTAGTAAAACATCTTACAGACAAGAGATCAAAAGACTGGGTGGACATGGATATGATGTTTGTGAAGGACATAATGAGCCATGTTATTGAGCCGTTCACATACATATGTAACTTATCATTTTCAACAGGAATATTTCCAGATAATATGAAAGTAGCTAAGGTCGTTCCTCTTTTTAAAAATGGTGATAAATGTGTATTCAACAATTATAGACCTATATCCTTGTTACCACAGTTTTCAAAAATTCTTGAAAAACTATTTGTAAACAGACTAGATCAATTTATAGATAAACAAAATATTCTAAGCAACAGTCAGTATGGGTTTAGATCAAAAAACTCTACATCAATGGCTCTCATGGAATTAATGGAACAAATAACTACTGCTGTCGATCAAAAACAATATTGTATCAGTATTTTTGTTGATTTAAAAAAAGCATTCGATACTATTGATCACACCATTCTCCTTGAAAAACTGAACAAATATGGTATTAGAGGACCAGCATTACAGTGGGTATCTAGCTACTTAAAAGATAGGAAACAATTTGTACAAATAAATGATGTAAGATCTGACCTCTGTAATATCACATGTGGAGTTCCCCAAGGCTCTGTACTTGGACCAAAGCTTTTTATTTTATATGTGAATGACTTGGTAAATGTGTCAGGACTCCTTAAATGTGTACTTTTTGCTGATGATACCACTTTTTTCTGTTTAGGTGAAGATATAGAACAAATGTTGAAATTGATAAAGACGGAATTTGTCAAGATACAAACTTGGTTTAAAATAAATAAATTATCATTAAATCTAGAAAAAACTAATTACATGATATTCGGTAATAAAAAGAAAACTGTTGATGTTCCACTCAAAATTGAGGATGTTGAGATTTGTAGAGTGAGTGAGGTGAAGTTTTTGGGTGTTATCATTGATGACAAACTGACATGGAAACAACACATAAATTCTGTAAGAATAAAAATAGCTAAATCGATTGCAGTACTGTACAAAGTCAGAGACCTATTGAATGATAAAGCTCTGTATTTGTTGTATAACACAATCATTGTTCCACACTTAATCTATTGTATTGATGTTTGGGGGAATGCGTGTAAAACAATCACAAAGCCTATTTTTGTATTACAGAAAAGAGCTGTAAGAATTATCACTAGAAAACATTACCGTCATCCATCAAGTACATTATTTTATCAACTAAAGTTATTGAAGTTCCATGATTTGGTAGACTATAATATTTTATCAGTTATGTATAGGGCTCAAAATAATGCATTACCTTTAAATATCCAAATGCATTTTGTTAAAAGACAAAGTTGTTATAATCTTAAGGGGACAGAGATGTTTGTAAAACCACAATTCAGAACTAGTTTGAAGGGACGTTCTACCTCAATCCAGGGAATTAGATTATGGAATGGCTTGGAGAATGTAGTTAAAAATGCCAAGTCAATGTTTACATTTAAGAAAATGATCAAAACAAATGTGTTAAAAAAAATATATGAAATAGCGTAATGTGTATTGTATTAGTTAGAAAATTAGAAAGAGTTAGTCATTTTGTACTGTTGGTTGAAGATTATTATTGTTTAATCTGATTGTTGGAAAAAGTTGGTTGAAGATTATTATTGTTTACATGGTTGATTATTGTTGTTTAATCTGATTGTTGGAAGTAAGGGGCAGATATAATAAGATTTATTCTTCTTTCTGCTACCTTTCATTTTTTTTTATATCGTTACACTATCATTTATGAGATTGTCTTGTATTGTTTCTTTTGTAAAAAAAATGAACAAATTTAATAAACATAAACATAAACATCCGTTAGTCGGTCCATCACCAGAGCAAACAAGAAGGGGCTCAGAGCCTATCCTTGATGCACTCCCACCTCCACCTTGAAGCTATCTGTCACTCTTACAGCACATCTCACCACTGTCTTGCTGTCCTCATACATGTCCTGCACCAGTCTAACATACTTCTCTGCCACTCCAGATTTCCTCATGCAATACCACACCTCCTCCCTCGGCACCCTGTCATATGCTTTTTCTAAATCCACAAACACACAATGGAGTTCTTTCTGACCCTCTCTGTACTTCTCCATCAGCATCCTTAAAGCAAAGATGGCATCTGTGGTGCTCTTTCTTGGCATGAAACCATACTGTTGCTCACAGAAAGTCACCTCTTGCCTTAGTCTTGCTTCCACAGCTCTCTCCCAGATCTTAATCGTGTGGCTCATCAACTTAATTCCCCTGTAGTTGTATAACTCTGTACATCACCTTTGTTCTTAAAAATGGGCACAAGAACACTTCTTCTCCATTCCTCAGGCTTTTTCTCACCATCAAATATGTCATTGAATATTTGAGTCAAAAAACTCACTACCATCTCTCCAAGACATTTCCAAACCTCAGCTGGTATGTCATTAGGCCCTACTGCCTTCCTCTTTTTCATTCTTTTCAGAGCTTTCTGAACTTCACACTCACTAATCTTTCCCCACTTCCTGGTCCACAGTTGCTATGACCTCTACTGTTATTTCTCTTTCATTCTCTTCATTCATTAGTTCCTCAAAGTACTCCTTCCATCTTCCCATTACACTCTCCTCACTTGTTAGAACATTACAATTCTTATCTTTAACAAGCATAACCTGCTGCACATCCTTTCCAGCCTGATCCCTCTGTCTTGCCAATCGGTACAAGTCCTTCTCACCCTCTTTAGTGTCCAGCCTCCCATACAACTCATTATACACCTTATGCTTAGCCTTAGCTACCTCCCTCCTTGCTCTACATTGCATCTCCTTATATTCCTGTCTCCTCTCTTCAGTCTTCTCACTGTCATCATATTGCTTCTTGACTAACCTCTTCATTTGAATGGTTTCCTGCACTTCACTATTCCACCACCAGGTTTCCTTATCATCCATTCTCTATCCAGATGACACAGCAAGTACATTCCTACCTGTCTTACTAATTACTGTTGCTGTAGTAGCCCAATCATCTGGCTCTTTCTTACCACCCAGAGCCTTTATCAGCTCCTCTCTGAACTCCTCACAACATTCTTTCATCCCCAGCTTTCACCATTTGGTTGTCATAGCTCATAGTTTCTCTAAAAGGCCAAAAGGTCAGTTATGGCAAGTTTATGTAAGAAATCTAGGCAAATATGGCACGAGACACAAAGACAGCATGAAAAATGCATGCAACACAAAACAAATAAAAGAAGGAAAAAAAAGCCTACAAAGATGAAAAAAATAAAATAAAATGTGGGTAATATAATTCACACCAGGACTTGAGCGGACAGTTTGCTCTTTTATCAGCCCACAACTGTAATCCCTTTTAACAGACTGCTAAAAGAAATAAAACAAGGCAAGACTCCTTGAAGAGATTTTTAGTGACACGAAGCAGGGCAGTGACATGGCAGCAATAGTTTTAATCAAAAAAGGCGTTCAATACAGGATCAACTGGAATTCCTTCAGAATTGAAAAAGACTTCTGGACAGAAGTCGAAACGTTTTCTGCAACAAATAAAGTCCAGTTGATCCTGTATTGAACGCCTTTTTTGATTTTATCATGTCCTGGACGACTGAGAATCTTCACCAGCAATAGTTTTAACATTTCACAGTTTGCTGTAAGAACCATTCTGGTCATGGAACATCAGTTGTTTACACATTTCAAGAAACCTTTACAAAGCATTACACATACATGCTATTAAACTGCTGCAGAAGTTCAATCCTTTGGAGCCATCATGCCAGTGCTGAAAATGCACTGCAGATTGTAACTGTATGCTTTTTAAAAAAAGTAAAGCTTTTGAACTTTTTTTTGTTTCTTTGGAGTTTGTCCACAAAATGTACCCAAATAAAATGCCTAAGATGGTTTGGGTGGTAAGCAGAATCCATGGTTGGCCTGTATGTGGGATCCTCTTGAATATAAGAGCTCGGTAGCCCACTGAGCTCTGCCAAGACAATCAACATGTTCTCCTCTGATATGGTATTATGTACAGCTTAGAGGACTGGCTGGTCTGAGTAGTTTTAGGTTCAAAATGTGAGCAAAAACAACAGATGACTCATAGTCATTTTTAGTTTCCCGTCATGGAACAAAGAGTGGGATGTGGAAATACCCTCCATCCATCTGTCCATCTGTATTGTGAGCATGCTAACTTGAAAAACAAGTGAAGTATCAAACTTCCATTTTGTGTGTGGCAACATCTGGGCATAAGAAAGGTTATTTTTTAAAGTTGGGTTACCACATCAAAATGGCTGCTGCCATATGGGGGCCAAGATGGTGTAGAGGCAGGGGAACCGACTTGGGACCCGAAGGACCCAGGTTCGAACCCCAGTCACTGCATACCTTGTGGTGTCTATGGGCGGCACACCTCATCCCCAATTGCCCCCCGGGCGCTTTCAATAGCTGCCCACTGCCCCACCTGGTGGTGGTTGGGTTAAATGCAGAGACTAATTTCGTCTTGTATGGAAACATACACAGATGACAAATGTGACATTATTATTATTATATACCATGTTAACAATGGGAGCTGGATAACTTGAAAAATAAGCAACGTGACATCCATGTTGGGCAGCACGGTGGTGCAGTTGGTACAGCTGCTGCCTCTCAGCGAGCAGGTTACCCTGACTCAAATCCCGGTCCGGGGGTCTTTCTGGGTGGAGTTTGCATGTTCTCTCCATGCATGTGTGGGTTTTCTCTGGGTGCTCCAGTTTCCTCCCACAGACCAAAAACATGCATGTTAGGCTGATTGGTAACTCTAAATTGTCTCTAGGTGCGAGTGAGAGAGTGAATGGTTGTTTGTCTCGTTTGTCTCTATGTGTCCCTGTGATGGACTGGAGACCTGTCCAATGTCCCCCGCCTCTCACACAGCGACTGATGGACATGTGCACCAGCGACCCCCACAACCCAAAAGGAAGAAGTGGGTAAAAGATAAAGGATGAATTGATGGACTTCTATTTTGGGGTGTGGCTGCATCTAAGTGTAAGAAAGAGCCCTAATAAAAACGAGGTTGCCACATCAAAATCCAAGATGGCCACCACCACCACCATACGTATATGTAAAGCAGCCATCCCAGTCATTCGAGGAATTTTTTTGTTTTGTTTTGTTTTTATATTGCTTAAAAGTATAGTTTCCTCAAATGGTTGTGGTGGCCTTTGGGGTGGCCAAAGATTAATCTATTGAGGCCAAGGTCATCACTGGCCACCCCCAAGCTCAGCCTGGTGGTGGATAAAACTGCTCCCTTTGCTTGCCAGGATTTGTCATTCTGTGCTGCCTCAGACAAGCAAAATAATAATAATACTAATAAACTCTGTTCTCCACAGTGTAACTCCTACCCACATGAATGTCTTGCACCAAAAACATTAAGGTTTACTGGCATTCCCTGTTCAGTTCCAGTCTGGAAAAACACTCAATCAAAAGCTACAAACATTTACTATTTAAATCCTTCAGCAAAGGGAGACACTGGCACATCGCTCGTTAAGCTTTGAATGAAGGATCATCTTTGTGAAAACTTCTGTACATCACTGGCTGTTTTTATTTTCATTACCAAACCCGAACTTCTGCTCAGACCTAGATTTCTAGACATGTGCTCAAAATTAGATTGAAATGTAAACCAGGAGATTATGTTCCTCTGTGACTGACTGGAAGAAAGACACTGACTGAAGTCGCTTTGGCGCCGGGCTGTGCATCTCTTCCTGAGAATCTTGGGCAAAGGATCACATGACAGCTGAGCGGGGTGTGCAGTCTCAACTGTGACTCAGTCATCGTCCTCCCCTCCCCGGAGAAGGTGACCTCTTTAAAATTCTCTTGCAGGCATCTGAAGTGCACTGTTGTCATGCGATGCCCAAAGCTGAGCAAGAGCCAAAAGGAGGGCTTAGACAAAAGCAGCTGAACCTACTTCAGAGAAATCTCAAAAACCATTATTAATAATAAATCTTAGACCTACTCTGTGGCTTTCACAGAGAAAACTGTTTTTAGTGGGCAAACTCACGCAGGCATTGAATAAAAAAGATTCAAGTTGGCAGATGACAGTAAAAGTTTACGTCTGAGTAAATTAGTCCAACAACACCCACCATGAATGCAGACATCCAGATAACAGCACTCTGCTGCAAGCAGCGATGCACCCCCAACACCACCCACTCCTGCAAACCCTTACGATCAGAGATAATTAAACATTTTCTTAACTGTTAAAAGCTGCAAACTGTATGCTGTTAAAAAAAATTAAAATAGCTTTTTACTTTCTTTATTTTGAGTAAAAAAAATAAAAAAATAAGGCGTTACATTTATTGCATTTAAAGATACATCCATATCAAAGTCAAACACAGATACACCCACACCCAGTGACAATAAGACGTATAAGATAAAGAACAGAGATACACAAACTGCTTCTTCTCATTTCTCCTATCTTGAAAAAAACAAATCACACCCTCCCACTTCTTAGACAAATAAAAATGGCATTTTCTCTGAGAGCCGCTCATCTCATCAGCCTCTTTCATAATGCAAAATTACTTTTGTTGCAAAGTATTTTCATTATTCTCAAAGAAAAGATGAGCCACTGTCATGAAAAAGCCAGAGACCTAATAAAGCAGACGGCTCTGTGGTGATCACCTGGTTTTATATTAAACACACTGAACATGACAGCCTCGATCTGACAGAGCGGGGGAAACAAAACCAGGCTCTAAATTTGACAAGTTAAAATCCATTTGATGCCTCTGACAGTTGCCTGTGGCGTGCACTACTTTTTCTTTTTCTTTTACGTAAGAGGAGCACACAGGCTGTGCTGACTTAAGTGTTCCTTCTCTCACTTTACACGTCTGTAAGATGCAGCTGTTCTTTTGTCTGTGAGCAGCTGAGGGAACAACGCCGAGCCGCACGGAGAAAAATAAATCTTTATTTTAACTCAGCCTCGTTCACCTGCGGAGCTGCAGGGACAGCCAGTGCTGGGTGCTTCTGATTCCTCTTCTTGTGTTCGGTGGTGACGTCATGAATCAAAGAATTAAAATATTTTCTTGATTTCCAGACATCTCACAAAACCATGTGCTAACACGTCATAATCAATCAGCTGTAGCGGCCATCTTGAATTCAATAAACCCCAAAAGTGAAGCAGTTGTAGATGTATGAGCAATGATTGCTTTGTACAAATTTAATTAAAATCCAGATATTTATTCAAAAGAAATTTCAACTTGGAGAGACTCACACAACGAGAGAGAAGAATTAAAAGGTTTTATTCATTAGGGTTTCTTTGGCACTCGGGCCCCGGCGGAGGGCGTGCATGCCGGACCGCTGAGAGCTTGAATGTCCGGCATAGGGAGATAGATTATGGATACAGTATTTTCTGGTGTCCATCCTTATATCCGGATGGACGGTTGATTAGTGACTCGATGCAGCTGGGGTGAGTCTGCCATTTTGAATTTTCGTCTTCGACTCCATTTTGCTAAAAGACAAGTAGGATTGACCGCAACACTTTTCAGCAAACCACTGCAGGGTGAGTGGTGCTCTGAGTAAGAGTTAGGGGAAAATCTCAGCTACTACCGCAACAAGTTTAGTCTTTTCAGTTCTGTTCAGTTTGCTTATGGCCATCTTGAATTGGGTTGAATTCAAAGATTAACAGACACACACAAAATAAAGTATCGCCCACCTTTTGCCATTTTGCAGTGTGCAGTAGCTATAAAGCTGCAAACCCTTGTTTAGTAGCATTTTAGGTTTTATAATCTGATAGAAACTCATATTTATGCAGAGACAAGCCACATATTATAGAGCTGATAAGTCTTTCCAATAAATACCCTGATGCATGTTTCCAATAAACTGCCGTTATGATGCAGCCTTTCTTCTGTAACTCCGATTCATCCGCAATCTGATCATCTTGTGTATACTGTGTTTGTTAAGGAGGATTAGCTCTCTTGGCACAATCCTCATTCTCCTCTTGTTTAATGAGAGAAAATCCTCTCCCATAAAAAGAAAAGCAAATTTCTGGCAGATAAACGGTAACTGATCTGCACTCATAAACCAGTGCTTAACCTTGGCAGTGCTCAAACACTCCACTGACTGATTTACTTCTTGCCATCCACGGACCAGTGATGGTGGAAGTGCTACGCAAAGCAAAGTGATAAGAAGTCTGAAGCCATATTGTTCCTTCCCAATGATACAACCTCAAACCACTGCATTGACCTGTCTGCTCTACCCCTGTCAGAAAAACAAAAAGTCAAAAATCTGGGAGTGATAATGGATCCTTCCATGAAACTCAACAGTCATGTAAACATGATTGTCAAATCCTGTTTTTTCCAGCTGAGGCGTCTGTCTAAGCTGAAGCCCATATTATCCAAAAAGCACCTGGAGACAGTGATTCACGCATTCATTACATCTAGGCTTGATTACTGCAATTCACTTCTGTTTGGCGTCAGTCAAGCCACCATTGCACGATTACAACTGGTTCAGAACGCAGCTGCCCGATTTTTAACCAGCACACGCAAAAGAGAGCACATTACACCAGTCTTGGCCTCCCTTCACTGGCTACCGGTTCATCTTCGAATCCAATTCAAAATTCTCATGTATGTCTACAAATCGCTGAACAGTCTCGCCCCCGCCTATCTCTCGGATCTGATACACCCATATGTCCCTCCACGTGCTTTGAGGTCAGAGGATCAGGTACTCTTAATAGTTCCAGAAACTCGCCTTAAGCGCAGGGGTGACAGAGCGTTCTCTGTAGCAGGCCCAAGACTCTGGAACGAGTTACCGCTGCTCATCAAACAGGCCCCCTCCCTCTCGGTTTTCAAATCCCGGTTAAAAACTCACTACTACTCCATCGCTTTCAATGCCAGCTGATGTGTACTGGATCGTTTGATTTATGATCTGCAATGTTTTTATGTTTTTCGTGTTGTACTTCATTGTATGTGTTGCCTGTTGCGTGTTTGTTTGTCCAGCACTTTGGTGGACTTGTTCCTGTTTAAAGTGCTTTATAAATAAAATGGTATGGTATGGTATGGTAAGTGCTCACACAGCAGCATCAGTGTTCAGAGGTACTTCAGCATGCATATAGAGCAACCATGTCCTGTGAAATTACTGGATAAAATAATCAAGGTGTTTAAAAAAAATCCTGTTCAAAACCGTAACTATTCAAGCCATAAGTTGTATTTAAAATCTTAATACTAACAAAAAAGGATCTCAACAACCAACTCCCATCTTTTATTAAATATTCTATTGTTCCATATTTTCCAAACAGAGCCCTTTGCCCTCAGACTGCAGGTTTACTTGTGGTTCCTAGAGTTTCTAAAAGCAGAATGGGAGGCAGAGCTTTCAGTTATCAGGCTCCTCAAATGTGGAACCAACTTCCAGTGTGAGGCTGACCCATTGTCCAGTTTTAAGACTGGGCTGAAGTCTTTCCTTTTTGATAAATCCTATAGTCAGGGTTGGCTCGGGTTTCCTGAGCTGTCCCTTGGCTGTGCTGCTTTAGACTGCTGGAGGACAAATTGACACATATTTCCCTACTCTGCTGCTGTCTTTACTTGTTCTCTATGTTTGTATTTGTAATTGTTTCTGTTGTTAAACATGTGTTTTCTTTTTCTATAGAAACCACACTTGGACCATAGAAACCATATATCATGGATCAGAAGGACTCATACGTGCGTCTGCTCTTTGTGGACTTCACATCTGCCTTCAACACCATGATCCCCCAAACTCTGATAGACAAACTATCCACACTTGGACTAAGCCCCTCTATTTGTAACTGGGTCTTAGACTTCTTAACAAACAGACCACAGTCCGTGAAGATCCACAACTTCTCCTCCTCCACCATCACCCTCAGCACTGGCTCTCCTCAAGGATGTGTGCTGAGCCCTCTTCTGTTCACTCTGCTCACATATGATTGTACAGCCACACATCCAGGCTGTCATATTGTTAAGTTTGCAGATGATACAGCTGTGGTGGGATGCATCACAGATAATGATGAATCCAGCTACAGACAGGAGGTGGAACATCTGGAGAGCTGGTGCAAAGAGAACAACCTTCACATGAATGTGAAGAAGACGAAGGAGATGATTGTGGACTTCAGAAGGAACAAACACACCCACACCCCACTGTATATAGGTGGATCTGCGGTGGAGGTGGTCTCCAGTTACAAGTACCTGGGTGTACACTTGAATGATAACCTCAGCTGGAGCAATAACACCACCAGCCTGATCAAGAAAGGTCATCAGAGACTCTACTTCCTCAGACGGCTGAGACGAGCTGGTCTGAGAAGCTCAGTCCTCACCTCGTTCTACAGGTGTGCAGTGGAGAGCGTCCTGTGCTCCAGCATCAACGTGTGGCATGGAGGCTGCACAGTTGCAGAGAGGAAAGCTCTACAGAGAGTGTTTACATTTATTACTACTGTTTACATTTACACTACTTTTATATCTACACTACTGCTGATACATATACAGTATTCTCTGACTAGCCTTATTTAAGGATGCCCAATGTGCCTTACTGCATATGCCACTTTGCCTCTATACCAACATCAACTACCTCATACATATACTGTGTACATTAACTCATATGCTGCTGTGCCACTCTTTGCAAATGTCAATGCTAGAACCTTCAGTTTATTTTATAGATATACTTTTTATACTTTTTATACTACTATGCAAAAACTCAGGACAGTATTACACTTTTATTATTTCATTTTATGCTTATGTTCATTAAATGTTTAGTGTTTTAGTGTTGGTGTAAATTTTCATACTTTTATACTACTATGCAAAAACTCAGGACAGTGTTACACTTTTACTATTTTATGCTTATGTTTATTAAATGTTTCAGTGTTTTAGTGTTTAAATGGTTACTGTTGCACCGAGGGACTG
>JBBPBX010086724.1:0-14840 GCA_038048925.1 Garcialebias charrua
CACTGTCGGCACACACACACACACACACACACACATACACAGCGCCGCTGCAGAGACAGGGGAGAAAAAAGCGAAACCAGCTTAGTTGTTTCATGTCATTTTTAATATAAACTGCCTGTTGACTGTGGGCGCTCACTGATGTCATCTGTATTCTGTGTGGGTCTGCGCTCAGATCCGGGGCTGACACTATGATCAAAGGCGAGTCAATTTTAATTCGCCAAACGCGTTTGTGTGTTTTCTGACGCATAAAAGCCGGAATGAATGGACACTTCCTGCTCGCGGTGGCAGGAAACTATATCCTTATATGGTGTTTTGAGGGGTGGGAATTATGTAAATAACCTCTCGCGTGCACGAGCAGGTGAATAGAACAGGTGGGATTCATCATTATTTACACAGCTCATATACACACATTTCCTGTGGATAGAAGACTTTGTTGGATCTGACGTGGCATGTTCGTACGAACGCTTCGTACGAACAAAAGTAGGAGAAATTTAGGATAAAAATACGAACATTTTCGTGCATGAGGGCCATTGTTTGTTCTTGCTTTTGTAATCTGTTATGCATTTAATACCCTTCCACATGCTCCGTGGGTCTTGTGAGGTGAACTGTCCCTCGATCCTCTGTGCATACGTGGCCTTGGCCTTCTTAATGCCATCCTCCAGTTCTTTCCTGCTCTTTCTCAGCTCCTCTGTATCTCCGGACTTGAATGCAGTGTCCCTGGCTGCTAGCAAGGCGTGGACTTCTTTATTTAACCAGGGTTTTCGGTTCGGGTAAGATTTAACATATTTTTTTATGGATACATTTTCAGAGCATGTGCTGATGTAACCCAGGACTGAGGAAGCATAAAGTTCCAGGTCAACTGAGCTCCCATCAGTAGCTGCCTCCCTGAAGACAGACCAGTTTGTCTTCTCAAAACAGTCTTTCAGCATGGGGGTACTATCTTGAAGCCAAACTCTTATCTCTCTTTGTTCCGGCTTGGAGCGCCTGAGTGGGGGAAGCTGTCTTGGGACCAACAACAAAGCACAGTGATCGGAAGCTCCGAGCGGTGGGCGTGTCTTCGCCGTGTACGCCCCCTTCACATTAGTGTAGACTTGGTCAAGCGTTTTATTTCCTCTTGTTGCTGTGAAAACGTGCTGATTGAAGGTTGGGAGAGAGGCCTGGAGGTCCACGTGATTGACGTCGCCACAAACAATGAAGAGCCCCTCAGGATATTTACATTGCAGCGAGGTGAGTAAGTCATGAATTTCTCCCTGGGCGTCATTAGCGTTAGCATCAGGGGCTATGTAAATAGCACTGATTAGAATCACAGAATGGTCACGGGGGAGGTAATGCGGGCGGCACCTTACTGTGATCAACTCCACGGCAGCTGAACAAAGCCTTTTGATCACAGCACAGTTCGTGCACCAATCTTTGTTCACGTAAATACAAACACCACCGCCTCGTGTTTTCCCCGTAGTCTCGGTGCACCGGTCTGTTCTGAAAAAGAGTCTATTATCCAGCTCATAAACAGAGTCCGGTGTATCCTCAGAGATCCACGTTTCCGTGAGGCAGAGCACAGAGCACCTCTTCATTTCCTCCGACGTGGTCACTCTCAAACGAAGTAGATCCATTTTGTTGTCCAGCGAGCGGACGTTGGACAGAAAAAGAGCCGGCATCGGGGGTCTCCCGGTTTTAGCGTCTGCCCGCAGTCTCGTCATAATTCCTGCTCGGCAGCCCCTCTTCTTTCCTCGGGAGCACCGCTTCCTTTTCTTTCCCCTGGAGCGTGAAACGGAGCGCATCTGCTTCCAGAAAGATGTTCTTAACAGCTCCAATCTTCCGAGCTCTGATTTGAGTTCGTTGCTGATTTCAGCTGTGCCCTGTGGTAAATCCGCTCCGATTCTTAACAGTTCAGTTCGGCTATAATTCACCCGCAAAAAACGTGCAGAGTCAGGTACAAAAACACTATTAAAATTACTAAAAACTAGGGATGAACCGGGAGCTCGTGAAGCTGCGGCTGGTCTGAGCGCGGCCATCTTGACAAAAAAATAAATAAATAGACCTTTTATTGAAATAATCATACAATTACATTAAACATTTGTATCGATATTAGCTCTGATTTACTAACTACGTTGACAAGAATTCAAATTAAAACAAACAGACAGTTAGAACTTAAACTGTTGGCACATTACTTAGTTTCACTGTGTTAAGAAAAGGAAGAAATAGACTGAAAGATAAAAGAAATGAAAGCTAAGTTAACCGAAGTTGATTATTTGAACCAACCAGGGTGGCAGCCTTCCCATACAGGTCTCAGCTGGGCTTCTCACACGTTCAGAACACATCAACGCCTCGTTACCTGTTGACGATACGTCTTGGAGATAAGAGTTGAAGTTTTGTGGACACTAACGGACTGTGTTGTCCAGTTCACGTCCAGATGGCTTCCGCGTGTGTGAGCTGATTCAGACGAGCAAGAAGAACGCTTCTCCTGGCAGGAACGGAGCCAAGCGCACTGACTGATTTTCAAAATAAACTTCAGAAAACAAATTCTTTCAGAAATGAGTGAAGGAATCACAGTAAGGCTTTACTTTGATTCTGCTGATAACGTAGGTCTAATTGACACAATGACCGGGACGTTTCCAGCTTTTTCCAGAGGAGAAACCAGTTGGTAGCAAGTACTCTCATTCGACCACTAATTAAAATGCAGGAAGTGTCCCTTTATATGGGAGGCGGGGTCTCCCCCACCTCCTGAATAACTATTGGCTGGTTTAACAAAACAACGGATGGAGTTTTCATCCGATAGGCAGAAGTGTCTCTGACGGACAACAGGAAAACTGTTTACAGAATCGGCCAGATGGCCTGGCCTGTGAGCACAGAGAATATTATGGCTAACTTTCACAGACAAAACAGAGAAGGAAGTTGCAAGTTAAAAGTTTACCCTGAACTGTGCCATAATATTAAAAACCTGCTTGTTCTGCAGAGACAAACCAGCAGAAGGGTCAAACTCATGCAAGTAACAGATCATCATTAAATGACAAAATATACTGTAGATCAATTCTGAATTAACACACATTAAAGAGAAAGTTCAATCTGATTAATTAGTGTCCATTAATTCAAAATAATTGTAACCAAAAATAGTGTCCACTTGTTTCCTTGAGAGCTTCAAGAAAGTGTAACACTTAGAGTTTCAAAGAGATGCAGAGAGGTGTACTTGAAGGTCAAGCCTAAAATGTCAGAAATGAGGTGTTCCACTACACTAAACAGTGGAACGTTACATTATGGAGTCAACCTATTTTTTCCATGAGTATTTCTGCTGAGATCGTGCTGCAGCAAGGAGTGCTCTGTTTTTCAGTGCCAAAGAGTAAAACTCTGAGCAAGACATTTCATGACTGACAATGAGCTCACTTCTAATTAGTTCAATAGAACATTTGTTTCGCACATCAGTCCACTTATTTTTCATGAAAGAGAAAATCCTTTCCACAAACCCAGTGGAAGATGGGATGCTGAGGACAAAGGATACAACAGCCTGGATGTTGGGGAGGTCAGCTGCCTGAAGAACTTGCATCCACTTCTCTGCTGTTCCCTGGGACTGCCACCTTTCTTTCTCCTGAGGTGAGGTGGTGAGGTGGTCTATCAGGCTGTTTGCAGTCACACATTCCTCATACAGCTCATCCATAGACATGTTTAGCCTGCCAAAAGGTGTTAAAGTTCATTAGTGACACATAGCCTAGGTTATGTAGTGATAAATAAATGGAAAAATGTGTATTGTTTATATTTATAATTTAGCATTGTATTTAAACTACATTTTGAAATGTATTTATTAATTTACCCAGTGGTGGGCCTCCGACCGCTAGGTAGCGCTGTTGCGCTAATCCACTTGTAGCGTTGCTAAATAATCTGTTAGCTTTACAGCGGATTGACTAAGTTTTATAATTCATAAGCGGATTTATTCTATTTTTATTTAAAATGCAGTACCGCTAATAACTAATTATCTATCAGTAAAAACGAAATAACGTATTTACGAGCAGCGCCGGATGTGGTCCGTCACAAAAAAGCGTCCCCCTCAGTCTCTTGGTGTGTGCTCTCTCTATAGCAGTTAGCAGCCAGTGTGTTACTCTGCAGCCTTATTGCTTGTTTTCGAAGAGTCAGACGAAGACTTTTTAACATGGAGGGTGAACTTATGGATGTTTCTCAGGGCCTACGCGACGCGTCTGGATTTAAAAATAGAATTTCGCCACATTAGCACTCTTCAAAATGGCGTCCGCGACGGCCAAAGAAGCCAGGATTTTACAACAAAACACGGTAAAACAATTATTTCTTTGCTGAGAAAAAATATATTTCATAGCTGACGTTATAGCACAAGTTTTTCTGAGCTTGAGAGTTTCACGAAATGGTCAAATCTGCTGGATTTAAAAAAGTAGTTCACCATTAGGACTCGGCAGCAAACTTACATACTCAGGGAATCACAAGGAACTCAGGAGACAGAGGCAACATGAGACAATGCCAGGACAATGATAAACACAGAGATACAGACTTATTTTTGATTTGATTTGATGTTCATTCATTCATTTTAAAAGAACAATACAAAACAGTTTCATCAGATACAAGGATGAATAGACTTTTAGCTGAATGGATGGATGGATAGACAGTTAGCTGGATGGATGATCTTTAACAAGTTCTAAAATCATTAAAATTTAACCTCAGCTTGTGCCTCTGACCCAACAGAACCTCCTTCAGCAGCAGAATCCTCTGTGGTTCTCTGACTTCATCAGTCTGCAGGACTTCATCAGTCTCTCTCCTGGTTCTGGAGGAGTTCTGACCCACTCTTCTTTCCATTGTTGCTTCAGTTCTTTGAGGTTTCTGCTCTCTGAAGGTTTCAGGTTCAGGTTCTGGACTCTGACTGGGCCGTTGATTTGATTTGATTTGATGTTTATTCATTCATTTTAAAAGAACAATACAAAACAGTTTCATCAGATAGAAGAATACAAGTAGGATAAAATGAAAGGAGCAGAAAGAAGATGAAATCTTATTATATCTGCCCCTTATTTATTTCACAGTTTGTTCAACCAATGATAACCTTCAAACTACATCACAAAATGAATAAATCTACTAATTTATCTAACTGTAATACTGTACACAAACACACTAAGCTACATCATATATAGTTTTTGAGCAAGTCCTTTTCGACCTTTTTCTTAAATGTATACAACTCAAACAACTTACTGTATAACAGTTCATGCACCGCTAGTTGGCAGTGTAGTGCAAATATTGCATAACTTGCTGCTACCAATTGTTGAATTTAATTAGCGGATTAGAATTAGCTTCCCCTAATTTTCATAAGACATTAGTGCTTTTGAAATTGCGGACCTAAATAAATTAATTAGTGCTTTAGAAATAGCGGAACTAATTTTTGGATTAGCGTTGCCCACCACTGAATTTACCTATTTGAACTGTGATTTTTTAAAGATGGACAAGGTTGTATGTTTGCATAGTGTAAAGTAAATTCACAATTATGTATTTATTTGTACGTGTCAATTGTACACTTTTGTTTATAACTATCAATAATTAAACATGGTTCACCACTACACTGGAAATTATTGAATTTTTACCTGCCAACCAGGTGAAGACTTTCAGTGATCTTCTCCACTTCCTCAAAGGATATTTTTCCAGATGCCAGAGAGAGGGGCTGAAGGTGAAAGAGCCAGTTTTCCTCTGAGAAGTCAAACCACTTCTGGACAGAACTGATGGCAGTGAAGGCTGTAAAGTCCTGCCTGGCCACACCAGCTTCAGATGGCAAGAGACGCTGCAGCTTTTGTCTTGTTAGGTACCCGTAGAACCCATCATCTCTTCTTTAATATATTTTATGCATTCATTTTTCAATTCTACTTGTTTATTACAATAATATGATCATATTTTTGGCCTGCTCACATTCATGCTCACACTTTTACGCATTAAACTTTTATCCTTACTCCCCCCCCCTTTTTTTTTTTTACATACCATATCTGCCTCTGGTGTTGCCCGGTGCAGAACAAATTGGTCAAGGGTTCTCCTGGTTTTGTTGTCTTTCACGTTTCTTATGTGTCCAACTGCAGAAGCATGCTGTTTCACATCAAACTGTCCACCGTGGGCTACAGAAAAAGTACGCTTGCAGACAGTACAGTTCGCTTTGTAGCCATTATCATTCACGCGTTCCAGCCACTTCCTTTTCCCACTCGACTCTGTATTTTTGCAGCCGTTTCTTTTTTTTCCTGGGGGGAGTAGTCAGGCTCGAAGGTGATCTATGTTCACTGTTTAAATCCCCTGAATGTTTGCCGCTCGCGTCCATGCTTCTTCTTCAAATCCTGTCGCTGCCGTGTCTTCCGTAAACTGCCAAGACTGGACCAATGAGATGAGCCGGATTCTGTAGTTTCAATCACGTGTGTAAGGGCTGTCAGCTCATTGGTCACAGAGCAGAGCGGCTTCTTTACCGTAAAAATCGGCATAAAGCGCATCATTATTTATCAACTCCATTGACGTTGACAGAATAGTTTTGATTCTCACGATATTACGGGACAAAGTGCGTCCCGTTATAGATCAATAAGGGACGCATACTTTTGTTTCTAAATACGGAACGATTCCGTTTTTCAAGGGACGGTTGGCAACCCTATGCGTGCAGGCTGCAGCATCAGACGCTGTGTTGAATGTGCGATGAGTGACACTATCATATTTGTGTGGGCACTACTTTTTGTGTGGCGGAGGGCTACGCCTTTGTATAAAAGAGAAATAAAGGCGGAGCAATCTCTCTCTTCCCCGCTAGATGTCCAGAGCATGTGGACGTGTGTTCGTGAGCAGCAGACAGTTCCGCACGAACTGAGTTTATGTCTCCTGTCTTCATTAACGGGCAACTGTGAGTAAAGATGTACTCCACAGAGAAGGGCGATGACAACGGTGCTGACGGTGTTCACGAAAGTGAAGTAGCACAGCTTCAGGCGGGCGGACCAACTGGTCCGACGGCCACTTTGCTAATAGGTTACGGGCCCAGTTTGCTAACTGGCTACCAGCCCAGCCCCGTGGGTCAACCCAGTCCTTCAAGCTACGAGCCCGGGCGAGGTCACAGGCAAGGCCCGAGTGATGCGGTACACGGAAGGGGACTACCGCCACGTTTTGACAGAGACGAGAGCCGCTACCACATCTGGGAAGCTAGGTTTAGGTATACACAGAGCTAACGAACATGCTAATGGCTAATGGAGAAACATTAGCGGACTTTATCGCATGTGTCGAGAAGATAGTAGCTGCATTAAACAGGGCTAAAGAGACACTCAGCGATGCACTGCTGACGGCGATGGTGTTAAAAGGTCTCACAGAAGAGTACAACCCGTTTTCTGTGCATGTGACGCAGACGAAAGAAAAGCTAACTTTCAACGAGTTCAAAGCTAGGCTAAGAAGCTACGAGTGCACGCTACGATATTGCAGCAGGCCTAGAGCAGATGAAGTAATGACTGCTAATTACAAGCCATCTAAACCGAAGTTTAGAGAGAAAAAGTATTTCAACGTAGAATGCTTTATTTGTGAAAGAGTGGGCCACAGAGCGAGAGACTGCAGGAGTAAAGACAAGAAAGTTCAGCACGGATGGATGGGCGCGCGCAGCAGCAACAAGGCGCGCAGCAGCAACAAGGCAGCAGCCATTACAGACACTGAACAAAGAACTGTTCGAGTGAAAGGTGGGAATCAAACTACGGATGAAGGAGAGACATGTGTGCTTCAGGTGAGTGAATGGCAACACCACAGCACACAGCAGCAAAATCTACTAGTCGACAGCGGCGCTTCTGCCCACATCATGACGGATGAGAGCAAGTTCATCAAATTTGATGAGAGGTTCCAGCCCAGGAACCACACCATGCAGCTAGCAGATGGAACACGGACCACCGGCAGTGTTCTGAAGAAGGGAGACGCGCAGATCGAGCTGACCGACAGTGATGGGAAAGTCGTGAGTGTCATACTCAAAAATGTACTCCTGATTCCTGAGTACCCACAAAACATCCTATCGGTGGATGCAGCAACGTCGAAAGGAGTAAGATTCAACTTTGAGAAGAATAATAACAAAATGATCTTTCCAAATGGTACAACGTGCAGAATGAAGGTAAAAGACAGATTGTACTACCTGGACATGGTAACAGAGAAAGATGTAAATGTTGAAGACTCCTGTAATGTAACTTTGGATGTGAAAACATGGCATGAGGTAATGGGTCACTGTAACTATGATGATATAGTGAAACTTGAAACAGTTGTAAATGGTATGAAGATCAAATATAAAAATGCAAGACCCAGTCAAAGTGAAATTTGTCTAGAGGGAAAATTTTCACAGAACAGAAATAGGCAAAATGATGTGAGAGCTAGGAGCCATTACACGCTGACCTGGGTGGACCAATTTCACCAGTCATTTGAGGGGTACAAATATGCCATCACTTTTACCGATGATTTTTCTGGTGCCATTTATGTGTATTTTATTAGGAACAAGAACAAAGCAGTTGAAGCAACAAAACAGTTATTGGCAGATACAGCACCTTACGGTAAGGTAAAACGACTCAGATCTGACAACGGGACAGAGTTTGTGTCAAAAGGGTACCAGTCATTGTTGAGGAACAAAGGTATAAGACACGAAAGGTCAGCGCCCTACTCTCCCCATCAGAATGGGACAGCAGAGAGGAATTGGCGCACATTATTTGAGATGGTCAGATGCATGCTGATTGAGTCAGGTTTACCCAAAGAGTTATGGCCTTATGCAGCCAGAACAGCTGCAGTTATAAGGAACAGGTGTTACTGTAAGAGAACAGGGGAGACACCCTATTTCCTTTTTACAGGAAAGAGACCAGATCTATCAAAGATGAAGAAGTTTGGTTCCAAATGTATGGTGTATGAGCAAAACAGAAAGAAATTAGACCCTAAGGGAAAAATGGGAATTTTTGTTGGTTTTGATCGTCATTCACCTGCTTATTTGGTTTATTTTCCAGAAACAAACAAGGTTCAGAAACACAGACTGGTCCGCTCTATTGAGAAGAGCACAACTGAGAGGTGTACACAGACTGACTGGAGACAACCAGAGGACCACTACGTAGAGTGGGTAATTACACCTTGTCACAACAGTCAAACACTGACAGGTTTCAGAGGAACAGATAGTCACTGACACTGAGAGAGACTCAGAGATGGATACAGGTTCCACTACTGACACCCAGACTCCACGTACTTCAGGTAGAATCAGAAGGAAACCTAAATACAGTACATGGAGGACTATGAATGTGCAGTGCAGAACAGTGAGTTAACTATTGACTATTGTTACAGAGCCACAGTTGGGCTACCACAGACTTACAGAGAAGCTTTAGCATCACCAAAAAGTGATATGTGGACGAAGGCAATGAGAGAAGAAATGATGTCATTTAAAGAGAACAACACCTTTACACTAGTACCGTTACCAGAGGGTAGACAGACAGTGGGGGGAAGGTGGGTGTACGCTCTTAAGGGAGATGACAAAAACAATGAGACATATAAAGTGATGTATGTCGCAAAAGGATATAGCCAGGTAGAAGGACTTGACTATTCAGAGACATTCTCTCCAACTGCAAACCTGACGTCATTACGTGTGTTGATGCAATTAGCTGCACAACACGACTTGACACTGAAGCAGATGGACGTTAAGGCCGCATATCTACCCATTGACCATGAGATCTACATGGATCAACCAGAAGATGTTCAGGTAAAATCAAAGAGGGGTGAACAACTTGTGTGTAAGCTAAACAAGTCTATTTATGGATTAAAACAATCTGGGAGGAACTGGAACATGATAAAAAAAAAAATGGAAAAACTGATAAACTCTCAGATCAAAAATTATCTGGACTCATTTAACATCTTACCTCTCCATCAATCTGGTTTCAGGAAAAAACACAACATTAAAGATGTGAGTCACAGTCCCTGTGACTCACATCTTTAATCTGTCCATAAGCCAAAACACCATTCCGGATGCTTGGAAAACAGCCTTTGTTCTTCCTTTGCTGAAGGGGGGTGATCCCACCTCATTGAACAATTATCGACCGATCTCTAAACTCTGCATTTTAGCCATTGAGAATGAGTTCATTCTATTGAGAAAGTTCATTCTATTGAGAATGAACTTTCTTGTCATTTTAGCCAAGGTTCTAGAAAAACTGATAAACTCTCAGATCAAAAATTATCTGGACTCATTTAACATCTTACCTCTTCATCAATCTGGTTTCAGGAAAAACACAGCACAACAACTGCTTCTCTGAAGGTTCTTAATGATGTTGTTGAAGCATTGGATGCTAAGGATTATTGTGCTACACTTTTCTTAGACCTGTCTAAAGCTTTTGACACTGTGGATCATAACATCCTGTGTCATAAGCTCTCAGAAATCGGTTTCTCTGATCACACCATCGGTTGGTTTTCTAATTATCTTTCCAATCGGAGGCAATGTGTTCAACATAACGGTACTTTTTCCAGCTATTTAACAGTTAAAAATGGTGTACCACAAGGCTCAGTTTTAGGACCAACTCTCTTTACAATCTACATAGCTAATGTAGGTCACTGCATCCCTGATGCATCCTTACATTTCTATGCTGATGATACAGTTGTTTATTGCCGAGCTAAAACAGTAGCTAAGGCTTTCCAGTTACTGCAATCCGCTTTTGACATCATCCAGTCAGATTTGTTCCGTCTCAAACTTGTCCTAAATGCTGATAAAACAAAAGGGATGTTTTTTTCAAATAGGAAGGCGGTTCCAGCAGATCCTCCTCTGATTTTATCTTCAAATGGTGTCCTATTGAGTTTGTTGATTCCTATAAATATCTGGGTATCCTGATCGATTCACATCTCTCTTTTAAACTCCACGTGGAAAACCTAGTGAAGAAACTGAAAGTTAAACTGGGTTTCTTTTTCAGAAACAAATCATGTCTAACACTGAATGTTAGGAAACGCCTTGTATCTGTGACTTTCCTTCCCTCCATTGATTACGGTGACATTCTCTACATGAATGCTCCTACAAGCACCCTGCGGATGTTGGATGTTGTCTATCATGGTGCACTAAGATTCATAACTGGTTGTGATTATCGTACCCACCACTGCACCCTGTATTCACTGGTTAACTGGACATCATTAACCTCACGCAGACTCTTCCACTGGTACATTTTCATCTTCAAATCACTTCTTGGTCTGCTGCCCTCATACATCTCCTCCTACATGTCTTTGCGTGAGTGCAGCTACAGTGTGCGCTCTCAGGACATGATCACCTGCAGTGTTCCGTCAGTGAGGACTGAACTTGGAAAAAGGGCCTTCTCCTACTCTGCTCCTGCTTCCTGGAATATCTTACAAAAAGATCTGAAGCTCTCGGCCCTGACCTCTCTGGATGGTTTTCAGAATCTGTTGGAATCCTGGCAAAAACCAATGCAGACATGTTCCTGTCTTTGATTTTTTTGTACATCTACCTTATAATGTTTTTGCTACTTTTTCTTTTCTTTTGTTTACTGTTTAATGTATTTGTATCATTGATGTTCATCATTCTTTAGTTTGTAGCAGGTCGCTTTCGTAAATGAGCCCTCGAGGCTCAATAAGATTTACCTGACTAAATAAAGGTTGAATGAATGATGCTTCATGAGTTCCTGATGTTGAATAAATTTGACCAGAGTCAAGCTGATCATTGTATCTACACGAGGTTTTCTGAAGAAGAAAAAGTGATTCTGTTAGTGTGGGTCGATGATATAGTTGTGGCCGCGAGCAACGAGACCTGCATGAGAGAGGTCAAAGAGAAACTGATGAGTAAGTTTAAAATGAAAGATCTTGGTCACATTACACAGTTTATTGGGATTGATTTCACACAAAGTGAAGGTTCAATAAAAATGAGCCAGTCCAGATATAGTAGAGAAAATATTGGAAAGGTTCGGTATGGCTGAGTGTAAACCCAGAGCCACCCCGAGTGAAATCAAATGTGATTTAGTTCCAGAGGGGGAACAAACTGACCAAAGAAAATACAGAGAAATGCTGGGCAGCCTCATCTACATCATGACCTGTACTAGGCCTGATATCAGCTGGATTGTAAGCAGACTGTCACAACATATGTCTGACCCCAGAGAAAAACATATGATTGCTGTGAAGCATGTGTACAGGTATTTACAAGGAACAAAAGACTATGAGATGTGTTATAAGAAGTGTAACACTAAACTAGAGCTGATAGGATATTCAGATGCCGATTGGGCCAACGACGTGATGGACAGAAAGAGCACAACAGGCTACTGCTTTAGTCTGAATGCAAAAGGAGCTATCGTTTCATGGAGAACGAAGAAGCAGCAAACAGTTGCGTTATCAACGTGTGAAGCTGAATATGTAGCACTGGCTGCTACTGTACAGGAAGCGCTCTACCTGTCACAACTTCTGAAAGATTTGAATAACAGTTCAGAGAAAGCTGTTAAAGTGTTTGAGGATAACCAAGGGACGATACGCCTTGCAAAGAATCCTGTAAATCGCCAGAGGAGCAAACACGTGGATATTAAGTATCACTTTGTCAGAGAAAGTGTGTTACAGGATAAAGTTGTCTTGGTGTACTGTCCTACTGACGAGATGGCCGCAGATGTGTTCACAAAATCTGCTACGAGAGCCAAGTTAGAGAAATTTGGTTCTTACATGTTTGGGCTTTAAAAAGTCAATTCACAGAGTGTGAGTGTCACCATTGAGTGGGGGTGTTGAATGTGCGATGAGTGACACTATCATATTTGTGTGGGCACTACTTTTGGTGTGGCGGAGGGCTACGCCTTTGTATAAAAGAGAAATAAAGGCGGAGCAATCTCTCTCTTCCCCGCTAGACGTCCAGAGCGTGTGGACGTGTGTTCGTGAGCAGCAGAGAGTTCCGCACGAACTGAGTTTATGTCTCCTGTCTTTATTAACGGGCAACTGTGAGTAAAGATGTACTCCACAGAGAAGGGCGATGACAACGGTGCTGACGGTGTTCACGAAAGTGAAGTAGCACAGCTTCAGGCGGGCGGACCAACCGGTCTGACGGCCACTTTGCTAACACGCTGCACGGCTCCGTAAATGCGTCTTCACGACGAGTCAGTAGAACCGATAAACAGAATTGTTAAGACTACAATTCCATGGAAATGAACTACTAAGAACCAGTTCTCTAAAAGAACCGGTTCTCAATTCCTATCCCTACGTGTGCTGCAGCAGATCACTGCTTTATCTGATTCAGTGAAGTAAAACGAAACAAACTGATGTGCATGTGTAGTTTTAGAAAAAACCTGATAATTACAAACACCTCTGTCAGATAATGAGCGACACGTACGTCATCTTCAGCTTCCTGGTCTAGAGTGTCTTAACAAAACTCCAAACTGGAATAAATAAATAAACTAAACTTTTTTACTAATGTGCAACAAATCACCCGTTTTGTTTAATTCATTTATTCCAAACCTGTCGTTAAATAAATATGTGGATTTTTTAAAGGTCCCTAAAGAGTTACTAAAAAATAATTGTAATGTGATCTTTTAATTTCATGTTGATAATAATGTTATACTGTATATGAGTCACCTGCTTCCCCTGACTCCGCCCACATCTGTCCTGATTGGCTGAGCGGTCCTGATTTAAACTTTGAGACAGAACTTTCAGCACTCGTCTCTGGACACGTCCAGGTGAAGGTAGGTACAAATACACTGCAGGTAAAACAAGGTGAGGTGATTTCTCGTGGCAGGAGAACATCTGGACTCGTTTCAGATGAACCAGGAGTCTCTAACATCATTTATTTGTTTATCTTTTTCATGTTTGCCAACATTTAGCTGAAGATCCGAGCTGTAGTCTGTGGTGATGGTAGAGCTTCAGAGTAGGGCCTGTCTTTGTCTTCAGAGGTGTCTGATCTTTGTCAAGTGTATAAAAAGAAAAGCTTCATGCTGTAACGTCACAGTAAACTTGTCGTTACAGTATAAAGTCTGACATGTCTCATGACTCAACATTGAATTTCAGTTTCACTTTGCTCGTCTTAAGTATCTAGGAATCACTATGCCAAAGGACCTCGAAAAATTATCTGAATATAATTATGTTCCCATGATAAAGAAAATTAAAGAGGATATCGTAAGATGGAATCTAACTCCTTTCTTAAGTTTTAGTTCAAGAATTAACTCAATTAAGATGAATATACTGCCCAGATTATTATATTTATTTCAAACTTTACCAATTGAAATAAATCAAAAAGTTTTCAACGAATGGGACAAGCTATTATCAAGATATATTTGGCAGGGTAAAAGACCTAGAATTAGATATAAGGTCTTACAACTTGAAAAGAAAATGGGAGGTTGGGGGTTACCTTCAATAAGAGATTATTATTTAGCAGCACAAGTAAGAACATTGATATATTGGTGCGACCCAAAATATGATGCTAAATGGAAAACTATTGAAATGAAAGAGACACCAATTCCTATACAGGCAATTTTGGCTGATGAAAAAATGCAATGTTACATAAATAATATAGATAACCGCTGGATTAAAACAACTCTTAATGTGTGGAAAAATATTGTCAAAAAAAATGCACTAGAACACGACCTAGCGGCCATAAAATGGATTGCATATGATTCAAATTTCACTCCAAACAAACTGGATGCCAGGTTTAAGAACTGGACCTCCAAAGGAATTACTGCTTTATGTACAATAATGAACAACAAAATCTTAGATGATTTCGAAACTCTTAAGAGGAAATATTCTCTGGACAAGCAGGACTTTTATCGATATTTACAAATAAGAAACTTTGTTATTCAAAAAATTGAGCCAATTACTGATAAGAATATAAACCTAATGGAAATCTTTATTAATGCCTACAAATCAAAAATCACAGGGAAAATTATTTC
>JBBPBX010086725.1:0-14840 GCA_038048925.1 Garcialebias charrua
GCTGTAGTGGTGTCCTGTGTGCATTGTGTTTGACAAAAACAAATTTAGAGGACTCCAGACTCTTAGGGACAAATGACTGCGGTAAACAATGGTGTACCGGGCCAGGGACACGAAAAGAGCCCTCCTGAGATGAAAAATGGAGCAACGGTGGAGCGAACTGTGGTGAGGGTACCTCAGGTAAAAACTCACCGGGGACGCGCACAGGCTGACCGAAAACCAGTTCAGCCGGGGAAGAGCTCAGGTCCTCTTTGGTTGCGGTACGTAAACCCAACAAAACCCAGGGAAGACGGTCAATCCAGTTGTCACCGGTCAATGCAGCACGAAGTGCAGCTTTCAATGACCTGTGAAACCGTTCACACAAACCATTAGCTTGGGGGTTGTAAGCGGTGGTCCTGTGAACGTTAGTCCCCAGACCCTTGGCCATGGTAGACCAAAGCTCAGAAACAAACTGAGGGCCCCTGTCCGATGTAATGTCTGAAGGGGGGCCAAAACGCGCAACCCAGGTAGACAAAAATGCCCGGGCCACCACTGCAGACGTTGTGGATGCCAGAGGAACCACCTCAGGCCACCTGGTGGTCCGGTCTATCATAGTCAGCAGATGAGTAAAACCCTGTGATGGAGGCAGAGGGCCCACCAGGTCTACGTGCACATGGTCAAACCGCCGACCAGGAATGGAGAAAGGTTCCAAAGGTGCTTTGGTGTGCCTGTTAACCTTAGCACGCTGGCATGGGACACACGCTGCTGCCCACTCCTTAACTGCTTTACGCAGACCGGGCCAAACAAACTTTGAACTGACCAGTTTCACAGAGGCTCTAACACCTGGATGAGAAAGGGAATGTAAAGAATCAAAAACGCGGCGTCGCCATGAAACTGGAACCAGAGGGCGGGGCCTGCCAGTAGAAACGTCACAGAGCAGGAGAGGACCTCCGTCATTCACCTGCCGTTCCTCCAACTCGAGGCCTGTGGGCCCGGACTGGAGCTCGAGTATTTCTGCGTCGCTACGTTGGTCCGCAGCCATAGCAGAAAAATCGATGCCAACGTACACGGGAGAGATCAGCACCCGGGAGAGACAGTCGGCCACCACGTTGGATTTGCCAGCCACATGCTGAATGTCTGTAGTAAATTCAGACACCGCTGCGAGGTGGCGTTGCTGGCGAGCAGACCAGGGGTCAGAAATTTTCGACATAGCAAACACCAAGGGTTTGTGGTCAACGTATGCAGTGAACTGGCGGCCCTCCAGGAAAAACCTGAAATGGCGTGTGGCCAGGTAAAGCGCCAGCAACTCTCTGTCAAAAACACTGTATTTAAGCTCATTGTCCCGTAGCGTACGGCTGAAAAATGCAAGCGGCTGCCAAACCCCGGAAACCTGCTGTTCTAACACAGCCCCCACCGCAACATCAGATGCGTCGGTTGTTAAAGCTATTTGTGCCGCTGGGGATGGATGGGCCAAAAGGGCAGCAGTGGCCAATGCAGTTTTAGCATCACCAAATGCCTGTAGGCGTTCTGGTGTCCAGTCAACACTGTCGTTGGGCTTTTTCTTTTTTAGCGCTCCATAGAGCGGTCGCAGCAGTTGTGCTGCCCTGGGGAGGAAACGGTTATAGAAATTAACCATTCCCAAAAATTCTTGTAGCGCTTTAACAGACTGGGGCTGTGGAAAATTGGACACCGCCTGCACTTTGTTTGGTAACGGGACAGCACCACTGGCAGAAATGCGGTGGCCCAAAAAGTCAATGACTGGCAACCCAAACTGGCATTTTGCTGTATTAACAATCAGGCCATGTGCTGCTAGGCGCTTAAAAACCTCACGGAGGTGGGACATGTGCTGTTCAGCTGAGCTGCTAACCACCAGGATGTCGTCCAAGTACACAAATACGAAGGACAATCCCCTTAAGACTGAATCCATCAACCGTTGGAATGTTTGTGCTACACCTTTAAGACCAAAAGGCATGCGCAAAAACTCAAACAGGCCAAAAGGAGTGATAACGGCGGTCTTAGGGACATCCTCCACATGCACAGGAACCTGGTGGTACCCCCGTACTAAATCTACTTTAGAAAAAATGGAGGTCCCAGCCAGGTGCACTGAAAAATCCTGGATGTGGGGGATGGGATAACGATCGTTCTCTGTGATGTTATTAAGGCGGCGGAAATCCCCACATGGTCGCCATTTGCCGTCTGCCTTGGGCACCATGTGCAGGGGGAGGCCCACGGACTGTTTGAACGTTGCACGATGCCTAAACGCTCCATGTTAGCAAACTCTTCCTGCGCGATTGCTAGCTTAGTAGCATCGAGGCGGCGTGCACGTGCGAAAACCGGGGGGCCCGTTGTGGGGATATAATGTTCGATCCCATGTTTTGTGTTTGTGTTGGCAAAATTAGGAACAGTCAGCGAGGGGAACTCAGACAATAAACGCTGAAACACGTTACCCGAAGCTAAAAAGTTAGCATGCATTAAAGGCCCAGCTCCTCGCGTCGCACAAGGCAGTGACGAAAAGGACACAGCGTCGATCAAACGTCTGTTAGCAACGTCAACAAGGAGCCCGTGAGCACAAAGAAAATCAGCCCCTAAAATAGGAACTGAGCTAGCAGCTACCACAAAGTTCCACTGGAAGTCCCGTTCATGGAAACAAACAGTCACCAACCTTTCACCAAACGTCTTGATGGGAGAGCCATTAGCCGCGGTTAGCAGCGGCCCGCAGCCTTCTGCCAACCTGTCGGAGCCAGTCGGGGGAACGAGGCTCTTCTGCGAACCAGAGTCCACCAGGAACCGCCTCCCCGACCTCGAGTCTTCGATGAAAAGCAGCCTTTCCTTGTCGCCAACGGCCGCGGCTGCTAGCGGGCGCTGGCGTTGTCGTTTCCCTGCGGCTTGAAGCTGCACGGCGGGATGCACCGTCGTGCTTTGGCGCCAAAGCGCTGGTGGTAGAAACAAAAGGCGGCTCCTGTCCGCCTGCGGGTAGCGACCCCTGCTACCACCGATGGCTCGTCCGGCGCTGAGGGCGTTGCTTGAAGCTGAGGTGCTGCTGGAGATCCGGGGACCGCCGCCTGGACCGCGAAGGTCCTCGTAGCCAGGAGGATGCGGTCGGCTTCTTCGGCCAGCGAGCGGTAGTCTTTCTGCTGCAGAAGCGGGGAGTTGGCCAGGACCGTGCGCACTGGAGCTGGGAGCTGGCGGAGGAAGAGGGGGAGGAAGAGGAACCCACAGTCGTCTGATCCCAGCAAGGACAACATGCTCTCCGTGAGCTCGAAAGCTGTGCCATCGCCCAAACCGGAGAGGGAAAAAAGTTTCTCAGCGCGCTATCAGTCCATCCATCGTCCATCAGGCAGTCAGAATGCTAAACACTCTGCCTGCTCTGCCTCCCCTCCCATTTGAACTGCCTTAACACAAAAAACTTTCTCACACATTACCACTCAACACAAAGTTTTTAACACTGGACTCTGTGTCATCAAACGGGTTATTCACTTGTGCTCATTCAGTTTGCACTACTTCTCATATTTGCACTAATGTTTGTATTACATTACTGCCTATAGTCATACTACTGTTTACATTCACTGTTTACATTTATTAATACGGTTTACATTTATTACTACTGCTTTACATTTATTACTACTGTTTACATTTACACTACTTTTATCTACACTACTGCAGATACATATACAGCATTCTCTGACTAGCCTTATCTAAGGATGCCAAATGTGCCTTATGTGCCTCACTGCATATGCCACTTTGCCTATATACCAACATCAAATACCTCATACATATACTGTGTACATTAACTTATATGCTGCTGTGCCACTCTTTGCAAATGTCAATGCTAGAACCTTCAGTTTATTTTATAGATATACTTTTTATACTTTTTATACTACTATGCAAAAACTCAGGACAGTATTACACTTTTATTATTTCATTTTATGCTTATGTTCATTGGGTGTTTGGTGTTTTAGGGGTGTTTGGTGTTTCAGTGTTGGTGTAAATTTTCATACTTTTATACTATTATGAAAAAACTCAGGACAGTGTTACACTTTTACTATTTTATGCTTATGTTTATTAAATGTTTTAGTGTTTAGTGTTTAGATGGTTACTGTTGCACCGAGGGACTGAGAGAAACGCAATTTCGGTCCTGTGTATGTCCTGTACATATTGCAGTTCTGACAATAAAGTTGACTTTGACTCTGCGTCTGAGAGTGAGTAGCGCCGCAGGAGGAGCTGCTTGAGGGCGGCGTACTTTCCGTGTGCAGGAGGGTCCCGGAGCAGGCTCATTGCCCGCCATGTGGACAGCGGATCCAGCGAGGCGACCACATAGTGGTATTTGGTGTCGTCTGAAGAAATCCCGCGAAGAGCAAACTGTGCTTCGATGTGGATGAACCACGACGGAGGGTCGTGCAGCCAGAAGTCCGGGATTTTAACGGCCACCGAAAAAGCGAGCGGGGCCGCCTGTGGAGCAACGGACATCTGAGGAGAGCTGGCTGGAGCGTCAGATGTCGACATGTTCAATTCACGAGGTCACCAGTGTAGGAGGTGATGAAGAGACGACACAGAAGACGGGATGCAGAACTTCACTTTAAAGGACAACACCCACCATGACACTACTCCTCTGCCCAGAGGAGCGAGCCGCGCGTTCTGCCCAGAGGAGCAAGCCGCGCGCGTCTCTGGCTCCTCGTTCCGCTGGTTCCTCGTTCCTTTGAAGTTCCTCGTGCCGGTGTAATTTGCTCCCTCGAGTGTATTTGCTCTCGTCAGCCTTGTTGCGGGGAGCACGCGCGCAGAGCTCCGCTGCGCGGCTGCCCGACCTGTCTGGTCAAGGGGGGAGAGAATAAAAAGCCGATGCGGAAATGAATGAATTTGTCGCGATCAAACGAATTAAACTAGTATGTCTACGTGGATGCTCGCTCAGAATATGATAGACATGAGTGAGCGACAGCAGGATTAATCAACACAGGCAGCTTTAGGGAATATTTAAAAATGCTTCGCTTTTTCTTTTCCTCGCTCGCCTGTAACTCCAAGGCGTCACTTTGGTGACGTGAATGCCCATGTGAATGCCCATATATGGAGAGGGGCAGATTTTCCCGGAGCTGCATGCTAAAATCTGCTATAAATCATGAAATAACACATTTAGCGTTATTTCTCCACAATATAAGTAAACGCTCCTGTATTATTTTTAAATAAACTAATAAATATTAATGGCGATGCAATTTGAAAACATGGTGGGTGTTGGACTTTAATCAACTCCTACAGTTCTGGATGTTGTGGGGTTGTTGGTTTACGCGACTCTGCAATATCGCGTGGACATCGGGGGCAGTTCCCTTGGATTGGCACCCGCCAAGCACCCAAAACACACCTTATACATCAACCCTTTCACAATAAAACATCCGGTCCTCTGGACCTTTCACAATAAAACATGCGGTAAAACATCCGGTCCACTGCGTATGAGTAGAGTCCCCCAGTGGTCCACCACAGCAGGTGTTTTCCAGTAAGTCTCTGATCTTGTCCCATAAGATGGTGCAGCCAGTACAGCAGAGGAACAGGTGCTCTAATGTCTCGGGCTCTGAAAGACAGACTGTGCAATCTCTGCTAAATTTTTCTTTATTGATTTGGTGCAGGATGACGCCAGTAAATATTCTCCTGTGTCTTAACAAAAAATCTGTATTGTTCGCTTGTTTGTGACTGAACTTAATGTGTAAATTTGACCAAATATCATGGACTGGTGGATTTTGAAATATTTCAGACCATTTTTTGTTTGCAGTAGGTTCTTGAACAATTTGTGAAATTAGAATGTTGTACCATATTTTTGTTTTGACAACTTGAACTTCTGTTTTCTTGTCACCTAGCAAAAGGAAGAAAGATGGGGCGTCATCCTGCACCACCTGATGTCGTCTCCTCCCTCCAAAGATTGAGGACCAATGGAATGGTAAAGCAGTTTGAATTTTTTTGCATTTCTTTATCAATGTGTCCTTTCTGAATGGGATGTTTGCTCTTGTAAAATGACTGAGGACCATGTTGATGTCCACTGTCCCTCGATCATCCAGAATCTGCCCAAAGGTGTGAATACCAGCTCCCCTCCAGGATGGGAGATCTAGCATCCTGCCCTCACAGACCACTTCAGGGTTGTTGAAGATCGGCAGCGAGAGATGAGATTGGTACTGAACGCTTGTTGTTAAGAAAGGTCTGACTTTGTTCCAAGATTGCAGAGCTTCTGAATGTAGTTCACCGATTTGTGACATTTGTGACAGGGATGAAATGGAGCATAGATTGAAAATGTTTTTGGTTCCGAATTAATTCAAGGATTCAAGGGAACAGCCCGTATCAAAGGGCCTGGTACCCCATACTCCCGGAGTATCCCCCACAGAACCCCCCCAAGGGATGCGGTCGAATGCCTTCTCCAAGTCCACAAAGCACATGTAAACTGGTTGGGCAAACTCCCACGCACCCTCCAGGACCCTGCTGAGGGTGTAGAGCTGGTCCAGTGTTCCACGACCAGGACAAAAACCACACTGCTCCTCCTGAATCCGAGGTTCGACTATCCGATGGACCCTCCTCTCCAGAACCCCTGAATAGACCTTACCAGGGAGGCTTAAGAGTGTGATCCCCCTATAGTTGGAACACACCCTACGGTCCCCCTTTTTGAATAGGGGAACCACCACCCCAGTCTGCCAATCCAAGGGAACTGCCCCCGATGTCCACGCGATATTGCAGAGTCGCGTAAGCCAACACAACCCCACAACATCCAGAGCCCTAAGGAACTCCGGGCGAATCTCATCCACCCCTGGAGCCCTGCCACCGCAGAGCTTTTTAACCACCTCGGTGACCTCAGCACCAGAGATTGGAGAGCCCGACCCAAAGTCCCCAGGCTCCGCTTCCTCAGTGGAAGACGTGCCAGTAGGATTGAGGAGGTCTTCGAAGTATTCCGCCCACCGACTCACAACATCCCGAGTTGAGGTCAACAGCACACCACCCCCACCATAAATGGTGTTGGTCACGTACCGCTTTCCCCCCCTGAGACGCCGGATGGTGGACCAGAATCGCCTCGAAGCCGTACGGAAGTCATTCTCAATGGCCTCTCCAAACTCCTCCCATGCCCGAGTTTTTGCCTCAGCAACCACCCGAGTCGCATGCCGCTTAGATTGCCGGTACTTATCAGCTGCTTCCGGGGTCCCACGGGCCAAAAAGGCCCCATAGAGCTTTGGAGCATGACGTCACTGGTCCGTGGCGCAAAGCGGCGCACAGCATTGTGGGAAAGAAATCGCCATTTATGAAGCCCTACTAAAAGAAGCTCTGTCTCTCGTTTTTTTGTTAGAATCTAAGAAGGTTGTAACAGTTTTGCAATGGTCTAAACATGCTGTGTTATTGGATGTAATGTCCGGTCACACGACCTGAAAGTAGATAGAAAACGGACTTTCTGTTTCCTGTTCGCTGCTGGAAGCAGCGCGAGGGAGCTCATGTGTCGGACCTAACAAAAAGGAGATGAATGTCCTGAAATCAGCGGTGACACGTCCTGATATAACTTTCTCCATGTCCCAAAATAACTGCTAGTTTGTTCCAGACATCCTGGTGAGTGTATAAATTCGTTTTGTTGGAGTTGTGCCATAATTTTTGCCACGATTTTGTCCGGGTGTTTAGTTCATAGAAGTGGGTCAGCCTAGTTTAGGTTGGGTTTATATTTTTTATATAACGTTGTCTGATTTTAGACAGAGTGGACAGCTGTGTTATTGTGAAATAAACTGTTTAAAGTTTCTAGTGTGTTGTCACTGTTACTGTTAATACTGATCTGTGTTCTGATACGTCCTTGTCAAGGCAAAACTTCATATGAAATGGATGGAAACTCCAGAAGAGCTCAGTGAAGCTGCAGATGGAGGAGCAGGGAGCAGCAAAAAACTACAAATACACCGTCAATGTTGCTCAGGTAGTACACAATTTCTTCATGCACAAACAGAAAGGTAGTAGTCATCTGTTACAGAACAGGTCAGAGCTGAATAAAAACCAGCTGGAAAAAGTAAATTTAAAGTTATTAAATAGGACTTCCTTGTTTTGTCATCATTGTTTAATGTGTCACACAAAACTCTGTCTAATACCTGTGTCTTTTTCTCTTCAAGGGATGGAGGTGACAAGCTCATAACAGAAGGACGTTGTTATCTGACAGAGGCTTTGATATTAGACTGTGTGAGAGTCAAGGTTCTTTATTGTCATTCACATCACATGTTGTACGTGAGGTGGAACGAAACTGTGTACATGAATGATGTGCTGAGGTTAAAATCCCTCTTCTCCACATCGAGAGGAGCCAGTTGAGGTGGCTCGGGCATCTGGTTAGGATGCCTCCTGGACGCCTCCCTGGTGAGGTGTTCCGGGCATGTCCCACCGGGAGGAGACCCAGAGGAAGACCCAGGACACGCTGGAGGGACTATGTTTCTCGGCTGGCCTGGGAACGCCTTGGGATTCCCCCAGAGGAGCTGCTGGACTCGTTTTGAAATATTTTTACAGTTGAATAATAACAAGTGGTTGTTTTTTCTCATTTAATAAAAATTAATGTGGTAAACATTTATGAAACATTTAATTCAGCACTAACATGTAAACATGATGAAATTGATCACATTTGTAGTAAACATTTGATGTATTAACAAATTTCATTAACAGGGATTAACCTGTCCAAATAAAAGTTGAATGAATGAATTTCAGGTAAGAAATAAACAAAATGAAACAGATCCATTTTGAAGTAAACATTTGATGTAATTAAACATTTCTAGTAACAATGTGATGAACATTGTGTAAGTTAATACATTTTATAGAAAAATTGCTACACAAAAATGCAAATATAAGTGAACAGCATGATTTACATAATTATGTATCCCTTGAAGCTGGAGAACAAACTCTGAGAAATATTTTTAGGAAGCTTCATGCTTTCTGCAGACGTCCAGCCATGTCTGGGTCCACACAAGGTCACAGTGGTTTGATTATGCACCTGTGCAGTGTGGACAATGCTTCTTCAGGTGAAATTCATCTCCTGCCTCCACAGCCGCTGGATGCTGCATGTCTTGTATCTGTGAGGGAACTTTCTCCAGGCAGCAGCGATCACACTGAGTCCATCAGGAGATGCTCCAAGTTCAGGAGTTGGATTTTGTACTGCTAGCTGCATTTTAATGTATCACCCTCATCATGACTCAGAGAGCAGAACCTGTGAACACACAATTAAAATGGTGAATGAAAAGACAGAAACATTTGTCTATAATATATATGCATCTTAATACATATATATAAAGTAATCTAATCAAGATTTGAAGTCTACATGTCATTAGACAAGCTCAAGTCATTAAAAATAAGGTAATTTTCTACGTGGAGCTTTGTAAATCAGTTAAAATACTATAAAAAATTAAGTGTTCACAATTTCTAATACTCATAGCATACAGAAGGTTGATTGATTCTGAAAGACATGTATATTAATAATTTATGTAAAATTAATGAGCCAACAACGTACCTTCAACGTATTTACAATCTGGGGGATTTAAAAATGTCCAAATCATCTATCCAGCTATTCATAGATTGGACCAGCTCTCCCAGTGAATTGTAATTATAAAAATTATTTGTGGTGTAAACACTGACACAGAGTCTGCTAAAATGACTGGGAATGTCAGTGGAGGCAAGTATTACTCCAGGTCTCTGCTCCATTTATTTATTTATTTCAAACGGGCAACATTTCCAATTATACCGATTTTTTTCCATGTAGTTTTTTTTTGTCATCTGGGAGAAGCTTATTACGATAGTCCACTTTATTTTGCGCTGCTTTTCAGAACCGTGACGGAAGATACAGCGCGAAAACGATGGAAATCTCCTGAATTTATTTTATTTTTTCTGAGGGCAACAAAGATGGCGGTCGAGACCGGAACGCCCCGACACGCCCCCGACACTCCCCCACACAGTGACGTGTGCTCCAAAGCTCTATAGGACTCCTTCTTCAGCTTGACAGCATCCCTCACCGCCGGTGTCCACCACCGGGTTCGAGGGTTGCCACCACGACAGGCACCAACAACCTTGCGGCCACAGCTCCGATAAGCTACCTCGACAATAGAGGCGCGGAACATGGCCCACTCGGACTCAATGTCCCCCGACTCCCTCGGAACGTGTTCAAAGCTCTCCCGGAGGTGGGAGTTAAGCTTTGTCTTACGAGGAGACTCTGCCAGACGTTCCCAGCAGACCCTCACAATACGTTTGGGTCTGCCAGGTCTGAGTCTGGTTCTGCTAAAGGTTTCTTCCTCATGAGGGAGTTTTTTTCTTTCCATTGTCGCCTTAATGCTTGTTCAAGATGAGAGTTCAGTGATGGAGTTAAATTCAAAGCAGTCTGCTCCTCAGAAAAAGTCTTAAATTATTATTTTTATATATGAATGTTTCTGTTTAGTGCCCTGAGACGACTTCTGTTGTGACTTGGTGCTGTATGAATAAACTGAACTGAATCGAATTGGTCACATAGGAAAGACTTTTCTCCTGTGTGGATTCGCTGACGATAATTCAAGAAGTGCTTGTTTTTAAACGTCTTCCTACAGGTCACAGCGGTGCAGCTTCTTCTCTGCATTGATCGACTGAACCATCCATATGTCTCTGGGTCCATCCTCTCCTTCATCATCAGGTCTCTCCTGCTTTATGCACATCTGGTTCTTCAAAGCAGAAATCATTGAACTCAGTGGCTCCAATCAAAAAAAAATTGCAAGCTGATTGTAATGTGTGAGAAAATAGTTAAGATCAGTTTAAAGGTAAAACTATTGATAATAGTTTTAGACTGGTCATATTTTAGTACACTACAAAAAGTTTTATGTAACATTTTCAAACTGAATTTGTAAATAGATGATTATTTGTCAGTTTTGAATACAGCCTAAAGTTGGTAAGATGCTTCAAACATCTCCTTTCATTTACTTCTACCACCAGAGGAGTGTCAAAAAAAGAAGAACGTCAAAATCTGGATAAAATGGTTCTGAATTAAAGTGGCTCACCTCTTCCAGAGACATCGTTTGCGTGTTGGCATCAGTTTTCTTTTGTGCCGTCTCCATGAATCATCTCTGGAATATTCAAATGAACCCAATAAGTCTGGGAACAGAGACACAATGGGCAAGGCGCTCAACTAAAGGTCTAACTTTATGAAAGCTGCTAGTTGAAATCTCTTTTCTCTGGCCATGTTGCCAAAAGGAACAGCAGGAACTGCTGCCACAGAGAGGCTCAAAGTTTTAATGAATAATAAATATCTCTCTTGGACAAAAATGACAATGTTCCTGATCAGAAACAAACTTTATTTGTTCCAAAAATACACCTATCATCAGAAAATAAATTAATTCAAACTGATCACCAAATACTTCTACTGTACTGCACAGTACTACTGAGTATCAGGCTGTACTACAGAGTACTACAGGAACAAGGAATGATGTTTTTTCCAGTAGAAGTACAACTATCAAGTCCCTGTTGATGGGTGGGGCCTCCTGGGAGTGGGTGTGGCCTGATAAGTAAAATGTTTGAAGTCACGGAGTGACATTTAGAAAACTAGTCCTTGAACATCTGGTGGACAGTGTCTTCATGGGCAATTGTTAGCAGCAACATTAGCTGCTCATTTGGCATCAGGTCAGCTGACAGGAAGTGATGTCACAGCTCAAACATCCAGGCCCTGCTTTGTGAGGAAGTCTTCGAGCGCGCTCAGTCGCTCCACCAGCATGATATCCAGGTCGCTGTCGTCATCCAATCCGTTAGTGCGGAAGTGTCGTCGGGCAGCCGCTCGTTTCCTGGGCCCCAGGACAACAGAAAGTCCCGCCCCTCAACAGAGACAACACACAGAATTGTTGCTAATACAGTCTGTTTTTGACACACAACACTGGGCAAAAATCACTAACCAACAGAAGCAGAAAGAGCAGACTGCAAACTGTTTTTCCCATCATACCTTGTGGCTTTTTACGTTTCCTGGGTTGAGTAAAGTCAGGAAAGAGGAGGAGCCTGCGTCTTTTCTGCTGGCCAATCAGGAGTAGCGCTCCATCCTTTTCTCGAGGCTCCTCAAAGATTGTCTCCAAACTCCTGTTGAACAGAAGCAAAGCATGCAGGGGGATGAAGAAGCTGGATGGGTGTTCTCATCAGGTTTCCTAATCAGGTTTAGAAAACTGATCTGTGTGTTTATGGTCCTAAAAAGCAAGATAAGCGTCTTATGGAGTAAAATTTTAGCATCATTAGCTGGTTCACTTTAATGTGGATCTGTTGCCATAGTAACTGATGCAGAAAACCTAACCTGTTGTTGGTGGGGGACTTGTAGTTTTTGTTGGTGTAGATCTCCTCCAGGCTGAACATTTTCTTCTTTAACCTGAAGGGAACAAGTAAAGGTTCAACTTGGAATCTTCCAATAGATCAAATATTAAATCTGCCTACTTTCAAGCCCCGCCCACTACAACATTCAAGCCCCACCCACTGCACCCTTCAAACACGGAGAACAACGTTTTCTCAAATTGCACCCATTACGACTGTGAGCTTCGCCCAATCAGCGATGGACATCAGCTTCCATGTCAGAAGAATGTTATAGGGGCGGGCCTTGTTCATCCCCAGATACAACGGAGGTATAAGAGACATTCCTTCATTATGCAGAAATCGTACTTGTAGCTCAGCATAACTGGGGAAAAAAAGGAAATCTGTCTTTGTGTGCCAACCCTCAGATTTCCGACAGAAATCCAGCACACAGTATTTTAGAAAACAGTACCTAAATAGAACTTGACCTGTTTTTTTCCCATAAAAGTCAAACTGATGCCTCCGATGTCATTCGACGTTTCACTGTATGTATGGTGCCAATAGTTATAGATGTAAGGATTTATCAGTCTTTGGTGCATGAACTGACATAACCAGCCACTAGGGAGCACAGGCCAGTGTATCTCTTGTGCCGGTCCCAAGCCCGAGTAGGTTGGAAGGTGAGGGTTGTGTCAGGAAGGGCACCTGAAGTAAAACACTTTTGCAATAACTGTAATGAGAGTTCTTCAAAGCGAAACCATACTGGACCGGTCGAGGTCCGGGTTAACAACGACCGCCACCGGTGCTGTTGACAAACAGGGTACTGGTGATAATTGTGTTACTGTTAGTCAAAGACCATGAGGAGGGAGAAAAGTGAAGAATGTAGGACTGAGGGTTGCAACTCTAAATGTGGGGACAATGACAGGCAAAGGTAGAGAGCTGGCTGACATGATGCAGAGAAGAAAGGTAGATGTTTTATGTGTCCAAGAGACCAAGTGGAAGGGCAGCAAGGCTCACAGTATTGGAGCAGGGTTCAAACTGTTTTACCATGGTGTGGATAGAAAGAGAAATGGAGTAGGGGTGGTCCTGAAGGAGGAGTTGGCAAATAAATGTAGTAGAGGTGAAGAGAGTGTCAGATAGGGTGATGTGCCTGAAGGTAGAAGTAGAAGGTCTGATGCTAAATGTTGTCAGTGGTTATGCTCCACAGGTTGGCTGTGATGTGAAGGAGAAATGAACATGTTGGTGAAGGAAACAGAGGGGATGAGGAAGTGATGGGTAAGTTTGGTGTCAAGGAAAGAAACCAGGAAGGACAGATGGTGGTGGATTTTGACAAGAAAATGGAATGGCTGTAGTCAATACCTATTTCCAAAAGAGGTAGGAACATAGAGTGACCTATAAGAGTGGAGGAAGGAGTACACAGGTCGACTACATTCTGTGTAGAAGAGGAAAACTGAAGGACATTGGAGACTGTAAAGTTGTGGCAGGGGAGAGCGTGGCCAGACAGCATCGGATGGTTGTGTGTAGAATGACTGTTGTTGTGAAGAAGAGAAAAAGAGTAAAATCAGAGAAGAAGACCAAATGGTGGAAGATGAAGAAGGAAGAATGTTGTGAGAAATTCAGAGAGGAGCTGTTAAAGGCTCTGGGTGGTAAGAAAGAGCTTCCAAGTGACTGGGCTACTACAGCAACAGTAATTAGAGAGACAGGTAGGAAGGTACTTGGTGTGTCATCTGGACAGAGAATGGATGATAAGGAAACCTGGTGGTGGAATAGTGAAGTGCAGGACGCCATTCAAAGAAAGAGATTAGCCAAGAAGAAATATGACAGTGAGAGGACTGAAGAGAGGAGACAGGAATATAAGGAGATGGGACATAGAGCAAAGAGGGAAGTAGCTAAGGCAAAGCAGAGGGCGTACAATGAGTTGTATGGGAGACTGGACACTAAAGAGGGCGAGAAGGACTTGTACCGATTGGCAAGACAGAGGGATCAGGCTGGAAAGGATGTGCAGCAGGTTAGGCTTATTAAAGATGGGAATGTGATGTTCTAACAAGAGAGGAGAGTGTGACAGGAAGATGGAAGGATTACTTTGAGGAGCTAATGAATGAAGAGAATGAAAGAGAAAGAAGAGTAGAGGTCATAGAAACTGTAGTTTGAAAAATTAGTGAGGGTGGAACTCTGAAAAGAATGAAGGGGAAAGCAGTAGGACCTGATGACATACCAGTGGAGGTTTGGAAATGTCTTGGAGAGATGGTAGTGAGGCTTTTGACTCAAATATTCAATGGCATATTTTATGGTGAGAATAAATGCCTGAGGAATGGAGAAGTGTGCTGGTGTCCATTTTTAAGAACAAAGGTGATGTACAGAGTTGTAGCAACTACAGAGGAATTAAGTTGATGAGCCACACGATGAAGATCTGGGGAGAGAGTTGTGGAAGAGAGACTTAGACAAGAGGTGACTATCTGTGAGCAGCAGTATGGTTTCATGCCAAGAAAGAGCACCACAGATGCCATCTTTGCTTTGAGGATGTTGATAGAGAAGTACAGAGAGGGTCAGAAAGAACTCCATTGTGTGTTTGTGGATTTAGAAAAAGCATATGACAGGGTGCCAAGAGAGGAGGTGTGGTA
>JBBPBX010086726.1:0-14840 GCA_038048925.1 Garcialebias charrua
AGTGCTGGCCATGCGCTTGATTTGCATGTTACTTTTAGGTAAGTGAAGTTGATTAGTCAGATGTCACAACATGTACTTGTACCTAACCTAAAAGAATAAAGTGCATATATATGTGTGTGTGTGTGTGTGTTTTTTTTTTCTTTCAGTATTTAATTGGTTTGTTCCTTGGACGTTTCTGTCAATTTACCAACTTGTCTTGGAGAAAAAAGACCCAAGAGCTGCTGGATCCAGTTGTACATAAAGACATATCCCTGAGCCACTCCCTGAACAGGTAAGTGTTGACTAGATCAGGTAAAGTCAATCAATCATATATGCTAAAAAATGTATTTGTACTTTAAGAGTAAATGTACTTTTGTTTTAAAGGTCTCCCACCTACCTGCTCCAACATTTTCCTCTGGACCTGTTGTCAGGTATAATCTGTAAATTTTAACATTTAAATACTGTATACACACACATTTCAGTACTACATTGTCTTTTTTTTCCCTCGGCTAGTCTGGGAGAAAAATACCTAAAGCTTCTGGATCCAGTTGTACACAAAGAAGTACCTGTGAGGCCAACCCTGTAATGGGTAAGTGCTGGCTACTTTGGTTTTTGTTTTCCATTGTTTGGTATGTTCATTGTTATGGAAGATCAAAACTGACATAATTAGAAGTAAAAGCATGTATATGAATGGACTGATAAATTAATAAATACCTGTAATGGGTAAGTGCTGGCTACTTTGGTTTTTGTTTTCCATTGTTTGGTATGTTCATTGTTATGGAAGATCAAAACTGACATAATTAGAAGTAAAAGCATGTATATGAATGGACTGATAAATTAATAAATACACTAAAAATGCACAAATTAAATTACAAAGGAGAAATTTACTTCATGTTATATAATTTAATTGACCTTTTTATTTTCCAGGTTAGTTCCAATAAATTATATATTTCTGCTTATAATTTACATTTTACTGTATTTTTAAAATATATATTTTTGTTTTTCTTGTAGATGCATTTGTGCCTTTTAATGTTTATATTCAATTATTGTTTATATTTTTTTTCCCACAAGTTTTTCTTTTTTAAATGGGTCTTACATTTCTATGTCTCCTGTTTTGACTTTACCTTATGCATTTCTGCTTCATGCACAGTAGATCTACACATGGATCCTGCTCCTTCCTGTTTTTTTGACCAATAGAAGTGGAGCTGACCCAAGAAGCTCTGCCCACCTTATTTACATCATGAGACAGAAATACATAAGATGAAGTAAAAACGGGTGACAGAGAAGTGTAAAAACACATGGAAATAAAAAGACTTTTGGGGGAATAAATATAAAATAAATAAATATTTACAATATAAATATTGGGAGGCACAAATGCAGATACAAGTAAAAAGGAACACAAAAATATGTTTTTAAAAACAGTATGTAAAGTTTATTGGAACAAAGCATAAAAATAAATATGAAGGTAAATTAAATTATAAAACATGAGGTAAAGTTCTCCTTTTTTTAATTTAATTGATGCATTTCAAGTGTATTTATTGGTCATTTTATATACAGTATTTTGGCTTTTACTTCTAATTATGTCAGTTGGGGTTCTTCATTAATTGTTACCTGCATGATTTGAATTTATTTTACAATCTCTGATGTCCATATCCTCTGACCTAGGCCTCACTGAATTCTCTAATACTTGACTAAATGTGTTGAGAGCCTCCAGCTGACTACATGCACACGTAAGTTATGACAATTTCTTATGTTTGTTTGTTTTTGTTTTATTATATTCTTCTTCTTCTTTCGGCTTTTCCCTTTTCAGGGGTCGCCACAGCGAGTCATCCTCCTCCACCTCACTCTGTCCTCTGCATCCTCTGTCCTCACTCCAACTACCTCCATGTCCTCTCTAACTGCATCCATATATCTCCTCTTTGGTCTCCCTCTTTGTCTTTTTCCTGGCAGCTGCATTTCTAACATCCTTCTACCAATATACCCACTGTCCCTCCTCTGGACATGTCCAAACCATCTCAGTCTGGCCTCCCTAACTTTATCTCCCAGTTGTTCAACATGTGCTGTACCTCTGATGATCTCATTCCTGATCTTATCCATCCTTGTCACTCCTAAGGAGAACCTCAGCATCTTCATTTCTGCTACTTCCAGTTCTTTCTCCTGTCTTTTTGTCAATGCCACTGTCTCCAGACCATACAACATAGCTGGTCTCACCACTGTCTTGTAAACTTTTCCTTTGACCTTTGCTGACACCTTTTTGTCACAAATCACTCCTGAAACTTTTCTCCATCCACTCCATCCTGCCTGGACTCTCTTTTTCACCTCTTTACCACATTCCCCATTTTCCTGGACAGTGGACCCCAAGTACTTGAAGTCCTGCACCTTTGTGACCTCTGCTCCTTGTAGCCTCACTGTTCCACTGGCCTCCCTCTCATTCACACACATGTACTCTGTCTTACTACGGCTGACTTTCATTCCTCTTCTTTCAAGTGCATACCTCCACCTCTCCAAGTTGTCTTCCACCTGTTCCCTATTCTCACCACAGATCACAATGTCATCTGCAAACATCATAGTCCATGGGGATTCCTGCCTGACCTCATCTGTTAGTCGGTCCATCACCAGAACAAACAAGAAGGGGCTCAGAGCCGATCCTTGATGCACTCCCACCGCCACCTTGAAGCTATCTGTCACTCCTACAGCACATCTCACCACTGTCCTGCTGTCCTCATACATGTCCTGTACCAGTCTAACATACTTATCTGCCACTCCAGATTTCCTCATGCAATACCACACCTCTTCTCTTGGCACCCTGTCATATGCTTTTTCTAAATCCACAAACACACAATGGAGTTCTTTCTGACCCTCTCTGTACTTCTCTATCAACATCCTCAAAGCAAAGATGGCATCTGTGGTGCTCTTTCTTGGCATGAAACCATACTGCTGCTCACAGATAGTCACCTCTTGTCTAAGCCTTCCTTCCACAACTCTCTCCCAGATCTTCATTGTGTGGCTCATCAACTTAATTCCCCTGTAGTTGCTACAACTCTGTACATCACCCTTGTTCTTAAAAATGGGAACCAGCACACTTCTTCTCCATTCTTCAGGCATTTTCTCACCCTCAAATATTCCATTAAATATTTGAGTCAAAAACCTCACTGCCATCTCTCCAAGGCATTTCCAAACCTCCACTGGTATGTCATCAGGTCCTACTGCCTTCCCCTTCTTCATTCTTTTCAGAGCTTTCCGGACTTCACCCTCACTAATTTTTCCCACTTCCTGGTCCACAGTTTCTATTACCTCCACTCTTCTTTCTCTTTCATTCTCTTCATTCATTAGCTCCTCAAAGTAATCCTTCCATCTTCCCATCACACTCTCCTCACTTGTTAGAACATTCCCATTCCCATATTTAATAAGCCTAACCTGCTGCACATCCTTTCCAGCCTGATCCCTCTGTCTTGCCAATCGGTACAAGTCCTTCTCGCCCTCTTTAGTGTCCAGTCTCCCATATAACTCATTGTACGCCCTCTGCTTTGCCTTAGCTACTTCCCTCTTTGCTCTATGTCCCATCTCCTTATATTCCTGTCTCCGCTCTTCAGTCCTCTCACAGTCATATTTCTTCTTGGCTAATCTCTTTCTTTGAATGGCGTCCTGCACTTCACTATTCCACCACCAGGTTTCCTTATCTTCCATTCTTTGTCCAGATGACACACCAAGTACCTTCCTACCTGTCTCTCTAATTACTGTTGCTGTAGTAGCCCAGTCACTTGGAAGCTCTTTCTTACCACCCAGAGCCTTTAACAGCTCGTCTCTGAATTTCTCACAACATTCTTCTTTCTTTAGCTTCCACCATTTGGTCTTCTTCTCTGGTTTTACTCTTGTTCTCTTCTTCGCAACAACAGTCATTCTACACACAACCATCCGATGCTGTCTGGCCACGCTCTCCCCTGCTACAACCTTACAGTCTCCAATCTCTCTCAGGTTTCCTCTTCTACACAGAATGTAATCGACCTGTGTACTCCTTCCTCCACTCTTATAGGTCACTCTATGTTCCTCCCTCTTTTGGAAATAGGTATTGACTATAGCCATTTCCATTCTCTTGGCAAAATCCACCACCATCTGTCCTTCCTGGTTTCTTTCCTTGACACCAAACCTACCCATCACTTCCTCATCCCCTCTGTTTCCTTCACCAACATGTCCATTCAGGTCTGCTCCAATCACCACTCTTTCCTCCCTGGGAATACTCTCTATCACTTCATCCAAATCTTTCCAAAATTTATCTTTCTCCTCCCCATCACATCCAACCTGTGGAGCATAACCACTTACTATGTTTAGCATCAGACCTTCTACTTCTACCTTTAGACACATCACCCTATCTGACACTCTCTTCACCTCTACTACATTCTTTGCCAACTCCTCCTTCAGGACCACCCCTACTCCATTTCTCTTTCTATCCACACCATGGTAAAACAGTTTGAACCCTGCTCCAATACTGCGAGCCTTGCTGCCCTTCCACTTGGTCTCTTGGACACATAAAACATCTACCTTTCTTCTCTGCATCATGTCAGCCAGCTCTCTACCTTTGCCTGTCATTGTCCCCACATTTAGAGTTGCAACCCTCAGTCCTACATTCTTCACTTTCCTCCTCTCCCTCTGTCTCCTGACACGTTTTCCTCCTCGGCGTCTTCGACTAACAGTAGTACAATTTCCGCCGGCACCCTGTTTGTCAACAGCACCGGTGGCGGACGTTGTTAACCCGGGCCTCGACCGATCTGGTATGGTTTCACTTTGATGAACTCGCATTATGGTTTTGGCAAGTGTTTTACATCGGATGCCATTCCTGACACAACCCTCACCATTTACCCGGGCTTGGGACCGGCACAAGAGATACAATGGCTTGTGCTCCCTAGTGGCTGGCTGTTTTGTTTTATTATATTGTTTTTTGGTATTGCCTGGTTATAATCTTGTTTTTCTTTGTGCTTTTCTTAGGCTCCTGTCTGACCTCCAAATGCTAATGTTGCTAGCAATGAGGACCCCACAAGGATGTGTACTGAGCCCCCTTCTATTCACCCTGCTAACACACGACTGCACACCATCATACAGCTCCAACCACTTCATCAAGTTTGCGGACGACACAACAGTGGTGGGTCTCATCAGCAACAACGATGAGACGGACTACAGGAACGAGGTGAGCCGCTTGGCCTTGTGGTACGGACACAACAATCTCACTCTCAACGTGGAGAAGACAAAGGAGATTGTCGTGGACTTCAGGAAGAGGGATGCCCAACATGCCCCTCTGACCATCAACAGCACCGCAGTGGAGAGAGTAGACAGCACCAAGTTCCTGGGAGTGCACGTCTCAAAGGACCTGTCCTGGAGCAGGAACACTGCATCACTGGCCAAGAAGGCTCACCAGCGTCTCTACTTTCTCCGCAAGCTGAAAAGGGCTGGAGCTTCAACCCCCATCATGTGCACCTTCTACAGAGGTGCCATAGAAAGTGTCCTGACCAGCTGCATCACTGTGTGGTTTGGTGCATGTACTGCATCCTGCCGCAAGAGCCTCCAGCGCATCATGAGAGCAGCTGAGAAGATCGTCGGCACCTCCTTCCCCTCACTGCAGGACTTACACAGCAAACGCCTCACTCGGAAAGCCCACTGCATGGCAGGTGATCCCACACACCCACTACACAGCTGCTTCAGACTGTTGCCATCAGGGAGGAGACTGAGGAGTCTCCAGGCTCGAACCAGCAGACTGAGAGACAGCTCTGTTCATCAGGCAGTAAGGATGCTAAACACTCTGCCTGCTCTGCCTCCCCTCCCATTTGAACTGCCTTAACACAAAAAACTTTCTCACACATTACCACACAACACAAAGATTTTAACACTGGACTCCTGTGTCATCAAACGGGTTATTCACTAAACTCTCAGTCATGTGCTCATTCAGTTTGCACTACTTCTCATATTTGCACTGTTTGTATTACATTACTGCCTATAGTCATACTACTGTTTATATTCACTGTTTACATTAATACTGTTTACATTTATTACTACTGTTTACATTTACACTACTTTTATATCTACACTACTGCTGATACATATACAGTATTCTCTGACTAGCCTTATTTAAGGATGCCCAATGTGCCTTACTGCATATGCCACTTTGCCTCTATACCAACATCAACTACCTCATACATATACTGTGTACATTAACTCATATGCTGCTTTGCCACTCTTTGCAAATGTCAATGCTAGAACCTTCAGTTTATTTTATAGATACACTTTATATACTTTTTATACTACTATGCAATAACTCAGGACAGTATTACACTTTTATCATTTCATTTTATGCTTATGTTCATTAAATGTTTAGTGTTTTCGTGTTGGTGTAACTGTCAGGACAGTGTTACACTTTTACTATTTTATGCTTATGTTTATTAAATGTTTTAGTGTTTTAGTGTTTAAATGGTTACTTTTGCACCGAGGGACTGAGAGAGAAATGCAATTTCAATCCTGTTTATGTCCTGTACATATTGCAGTTCTGACAATAAAAGTTGACTTTGAAACCTCACATCTTCCACAAAGTGCTAAGGTGAATCTCTGCCACAGACAGTCCTGCATTTGGAGATTCATCACAGATGAGTGAGGACGTCGCTTTCCTCTGCTGTGACTGACTCTTAAAATGACTGAAGGACACTGAAACTGTCATACAGAAGCAGATCATGGTATTTATGATGCATACCTCTGGTAATTGTAGTTTCTTTTATTATTAAGGTTCTTATGTTATCATTGTTATCAATTTTAACTTTTTAACATTTTTGAATTTGTTTTGCTCATGAATAAACAGTTTTTAAGCAACAACTTATGTGGATATTTTGTGTGTGCTCTATTTAGACCTGTTGTACATATCTGTATTGCGGGTTTGAACCAGATCTGGGCCGCGTTTTGAGATTCGACTTACTCTACTGGGCCGGACCTGGGCCAAATCCGCCTAAAAATGAAATGAGGATGCCGCATCTGGGCCGCATCTGGGCCAAATTTGCCTAAAAACTAAACAAGGATTCCGTATCTGGGCCACATTTGGGCCGAATGCAGTAGTTTTGTAGCACTTCTGGCCCACCTCCGGCCCAGATCCAATCCAGATCCGCAATCCACATCTGGGCCAGTTTTGGCCCGTTGGACAAAAAGACACCGGGCCGGATCCATTTTACAAATGCGGGCCAAATGTTTTCATACATTTGGCCCAGATCCGGCCCACATAACTTTTGCTGTCTGGGTAGTAACAGAGCTGTTAGCACTGCCCAATTGAAGAGCCAGACTGCTGCCATACACTCTGAACAGTCCAGTATATCTTCAGCAGTCACTGTAACACCTGAGAAACACTTTGTCCAAAATGTTCCAAATGTCTCATCTCAAGGCCAGAATCCTGTGAGCAATCCCGCTTACCCAGTGTCACAAAACCTTCAGCAGTCGGAGAACAAGCTGCTCAGTCAGATGGTCGAAATGTTCCAAAACATGATGGAAAGAATGCAGCAGCATGATGTACAACCTGAGACAGGGAGAAGGTTTCAACAGTCAACACGTAGCAGGCGTCCCAAGGAGGCTGCATGTAGGGTCTGCAGTGATAAGAGTCACACCACCATGTCTCACTGCCTGTCTGAAAAACTTTGTTTTGCTTGTCTTGCTCCTGGTCATGTTAGAATGTCCTGTCCAGCTAATAACGCTTCCAACACCCAGTCACAGGGAAACTAGCGGACCTGTATTTGGAGGGGGGCAGTACGGGTCTCAGCTTAAACTCCCAAAATGTAGATGTTTCTGATGCAGAGTCTATTTATACAAATGTGAATGACAACTGTAAGGACTCTGAAGTTGTTTTTCAGAATATTCACAAAGTCAGTAGCAGTGAGAGTCTTTTCTACACCCCAGTTGTGGTTGGTGGGTTACTGAAGCTAGGTGGTATGTTGGACAGCGGATCTATGGCCTGCAGCATTAATGAAGCAGCCGAAGTAAAACTACAACGGGCAGGTCTGATAAACAAAGAAAGTCAAGCCAACACTAACGTGACCCTTGTGGGTTGTGGTGGTCTGCGTGTAAAGCCCAAATGTGTTGTTGATGTTGAGATGGAGGTGTATGGCTGCAAGATGATGGTTCCCACACTGGTTGTTCCAGGTCAACATGATGAATTAATACTGGGGTCAAATGTCATAAAACACATTTTGCATCAGTCCAAGTTATGTGAGCCATATTGGAAAACCATATCCAGTCCCTGTCCAGAGAAGGACCCTGAAACTGAAAGTTTTCTGTCTATGCTTTCTGGACTGAGCCCATGGAGAGGTACAGACGTTCCTGATAAAGTTGGCACTGTCAAATGTAATACAGCTGTGTGTCTTGAACCAGGTTGCGAGTACCTGATCTGGGGTAAACTGCCTAAAAATGTTGCTATTTCCACAGGCAGTACAGTGATGACAGAACCCACTACTTCTCGCTCTGCCCCCAGAGGTGTTTTAGTTGCAAAGATTATAACTCCTTTGTGGGGGGACAGGTGGATTCCACTGAAACTGATTAATACTTCCGACAGGCCTGTGTTGTTGAGACGTAACGCAAAGCTGGCTGACATTTATACCTGCACAGCGCTTGAAGACCTAGATGTGTGTGAGCAAGCAGCAGTCTCTCTGTCCAATTGTTGTCAGTTTGCAGCACCATCTTCCCTGGTTACAACTTCTGTGAGTGACAAGCTCCGGTTAATTGGGCTCACTGATGTTGACATCGAGTCTTGTGAGACATCTGAAAGGTGTAAGGAAAAGATGGCGGACCTTGTTTTGGAGTATGAGGACATTTTCTCACGACATCATCTTGATTGTGGTGAAGCAAAGGGTTTTGTGCACCGTATACATCTTTCGGATAACAAACCTTTCAGACTGCCTTACAGGCGAGTACCACCAAGCCAGTACCAGAAGCTGCGGCAGGTTTTGAGCGAAATGGAGGAGAAAGAGATTATCAGGAAGTCAACCAGTGAATATGCCTCACCATTGGTTCTTGTGTGGAAGAAGAATGGTGATCTTCGCATCTGTACAGATTTTCGCTGGTTGAACAAAAAGACTTTCAAAGATGCTCATCCTCTTCCTCATCAGGCAGACTGCTTGGCAGCACTTGGAGGTAACTGTCTGTTTAGCACAATGGATTTAACGTCAGGTTTTTATAACATGCCACTTCATGAGGATGACAAGAAGTACTCTGCCTTTACTACACCCATGGGCCTCTATGAGTACAACAGGTTGCCGCAGGGCCTCTGCAACAGTCCTGCAAGCTTTATGCGGATGATGACAAGCATTTTTGGGGACCAGAACTATTTGAGTTTGTTGTGCTATTTGGATGATTTACTGGTGTTTGCCCCTGATGAAGAGACCGCTTTGTACCGTCTAAAGATGGTGTTTGACAGACTGCGTAGCCACAACTTGAAGCTTGCCCCCAAAAAGTGCTTTTTCCTGAGGAGGTCAGTAAAGTTCCTTGGCCACATAGTGGACGAGTCAGGTGTGTCGACAGATCCCAGTAAGGTCGAGAGCATCACAAAATTGACAAGTGCCGACCTCATGGAAGCTGATGGTGTCACTCCTTCCCAGAAACGATTGAGATCCTTTTTAGGAATGGTAAATTACTACCAGCACTTTGTACCTAGATTCTCTGCTGTTGCCAAGCCACTTTTCGATCTATTGAAAGGAGGAAAGAGAAAACTGAAGAGTCGTGCCAATACCAAACTCTCTTGCAGAAAGCTGAGTGCAGCTGATTGGACAACCAAAGAAATGAAAGCTTTCGAGGATTTGAAGATGTCACTGGTCAACTCTGTGGTTCTAGCTCATCCTGACTTCTCTCGTCCCTTTCTCTTGTTGACTGATGCATCTCAGGATGGCATTGGGGCTGTATTGGCTCAGATTCAGGAGAATGAAACTAGAGCCAGACCTATTGCTTTTGCCAGCAAGTCACTCTCTCAGTCTCAAAAGAACTACCCAGCTCACAGGCTAGAGTTTCTAGCATTGAAATGGTCGGTTTGTGACAAGTTCAGCCATTGGCTCAAAGGTCATCGTTTCACAGTCTGGACCGACAACAACCCCTTGACTCACATCCTCACAAAACCAAAGCTTGACTGTTGTGAACAACGTTGGGTCGCTAAGCTGGCAAGTTATGACTTTGACATAAAGTATGTTCCAGGTCAGCAGAACATTGTGGCTGATGCTTTGAGTCGTGTGCCCTTTGTTAAGGAGAGTGTATGTGGCAAACTGCTCGTGGAGCCTTATGCAGACTTCCTTTCAAAAGCTAAGGATATGTCACACACTTCCGTTCAGGATACCTTCCTATCATCAACTGACCGCAAACAGCTCGCTCTAGTGAATGAAGACACCCTGTCAGTAAAAATGTGCCATTTGCAAGTGTCACCTTCATCTGTGGACAAGGATGATGTGTCAGCTGTGTTGAAGTCACATGTTGAGTGGGAAGCTGGTTCCAGGACTCGAGCTACAGAGATGCTGCTTCAAATGCCTCAGTTGCTCCCACCAGGACAAGACGCCTTACCTGCCTACACTGAAAGAGAGCTGCGTGACAGACAAACACAGGATGTCACCTTGTCTCGTGTCATGTTTTATGTTGAGAGACATCGCAAGCCCTCTAGGAGAGAGAAAACTAATGACTCACCATCTGTCAAAAAATACCTGAGTCACTGGGAGAAGTTGTCTGTGAATAATGGTGTGTTGTACAGGGTTTCCAGAGACCAGAGGTCCAAGAACAAACGTTTGCAATACGTTGTCCCAGATTCTCTCAAGGATGAGGTCCTGAAGGGGATCCATGATGATGCTGGTCACCAGGGCCAGTTCAGGAGCCTCAGCTTGACCAGGCAAAGGTTTTTCTGGCTGAACCTTGAGAGAGATGTTAGAGACTACGTGCGCAGTTGTCAAAGATGCCTCGTCAGTAAGACAGTTGAACCAGAAGGAAGAGCACCTCTAGTGAGCATTAAATCATCCAAACCGCTAGAGCTAGTCTGTATTGACTTTTGGTCTGCTGAGAACTCAAAGAACAAGTCAGTTGATGTGTTGGTTATCACAGACCACTTCACAAGACTAGCACAGGCATTTCCTTGTAAAGATCAGTCTGCTAAGCAGGTGGCCAGACTTCTCTGGGACAGATACTTCTGTGTTTTTGGCTTCCCTGAACGGATCCACAGTGATCAGGGTGCTAACTTTGAAAGCCAACTGATTAGTGAACTCCTCAGGGTCTCTGGTGTAAAGAAATCGCACACAACACCTTATCACCCGATGGGAAATGGGAGTGTGGAGCGTTTTAATCGAACATTGGGTGGTATGATCCGTGCTTTGCCCCCTGAAGCCAAAGCAGACTGGCCTCGTCGCCTACAGACTCTCACGTTCATGTACAACTGTTCAACTCATGAAACAACAGGTTATCCTCCATTTTACTTGATGTTCGGCCGCACACCACGTCTGCCAATTGATGTTCTTTTTCGTTCTGTTCTTCATGACTCTGATGTGACAAGTTATGACAAGTATGTGGCATCTCTCTCTAATGACTTGAAGGAAGCCATGGACATTGCTCAGACTCATGCAACTAAAGAGATGGATCGACATGCTCAAATCTACAACAGGAAAACAAAAGGATCCCATATTGATATCGGTGACAGAGTGCTAGTGGCGAACAAAAGAGAGAGAGGCAAAAAGAAGCTAGCTGACAGGTGGGAATCCACAATCTACACTGTGTTAGATATGAATCCAGAGACCCACACATACAAAATCTGTGACACTGTGTCTGGTCAGACGAGGGTGATCCACAGAAACTTGCTGATGTTGGCCAACTTTCTTCCTGTGGTGGATGTTCATGACTCACTTGATCATGTTTCCTGCGCTAGCACTGCACAGTCCTCGATGCTGGATGACAGATCTGTAGATGAATCCCTGGGTGGGAATACAGATGAAGTTGACTTGGATGTGGACCCCGCTACTGAAAGCAAGAATATCCTACCTGTTGTTGGAAGTGTGGATGATGGTTCTGTGAGTGATGCCAATCATGTGGACTCTGACAGGAGAACAGTGGAGTGGGTCACACAGCTGACTGAGCCAAGCATTTCACAAGGGGATGATTCTGAAATAGCGAGTGTGACATCTGACCATCCTTCCTCCATTGTGTTACCTGTGACCCAAAATGGTGAACAATCCGTTTCCGGCGAACCTGAAAATGTGACTGATGTTGTTGACAGTTTTAGTGAGGTATCACAGTCAGACCCTGTTCTGAATGATCTGACCAATGTACATCACTGTGATGATGTTGACCAAGCCTCACAAACCCACGTTGGTTCTGTTGGTGTCCCCTCTCAAATCAGAACAAGATTTGGCCGTGTGGTTAAACCTGTGAATAGGTTAATACAGACAATGTCTAAACAAGCTGTGGTTCAAGATGCTTTTGATGTTAGAACTGTTTGCAAGTCCGTTTTCCAAGCTTTCACTAACTGAAGTTTCCTTTTTGTAGCCTGTATTTATCACTGACCGCTTTGTTTGGTCTTGGTTATGTTTTTTTTATGTTCTTTTTGTCTTGAGCAATACTACACACTATCTGGGGTCTTGGGATGGGTGTATATGGGCACCCTGTTGCCAGTGGTTGGATTGAGGTATAAGCGCTACTCTCAGTCCACTGCATCCTATGTGGATACTTTTGTCAGTTGGTTTTCTTGGTAATAGACCCTTCAGAGTTTCATTTGATGAGATCTGGTGTAATCTTTGTGTAGCTGTGGCTCAATTTCAATAAAATTCAGTGGGGGTGGGTGTAACGGAGTTAAAAATATACTCTAAGATAATCAGTTACTCCACTGTATTCATGTTTGTGAATTTTATTTTATTGAGGTCTTTTATTTTGAAATGTATCAAGGAGGAAATGATGTGTGCACTTGGCTCCTCCCGTGTTTCCTTTCCCTCACTTTGCTGGAGAAGCACTGTGAAGGTAAGAAGTGTGGAAGGCTCTCTGATGATATTTTATATGTTTCTTGAAATTTTTACTTTTAAAGTTGTACACTTTTAATCATATTGTTTGATATATCTTTTAAAACATTACAGTAACACTTATTTTCAAGTTTAACCACAAATATAAAGGTTGTAGGCATTTTATTTTCCCTCTCTTTTCTTTTTGGTGCCACATTGTGTGATGTGCCCCCTGGTGGACAATGACTGTAATAGCAAGGGTGTTGTCACGTTTTTCATTTGGTAACATTTATTTTTGCACATGTAGGAGCCAGAAGTGCAGAAAACAGAAGACAAAGTGATGTGTTTATTTTATTGTCTTCTGCAGGTATGTGAAATTGTTGTTTTTGTTCATGTAATGATTGAATGTTGTCTTTTTGTTGTTCTAGACTGCCCAGTAGATGGCGCTGTTGTTCTTTTATTGCACTGTTTTTAATTATATATTTAGAAAATGTTATGTTTTGTTACTCTAAAAGAAAAATATTACTTTTCTGCTTTGTAAACCTCCTGAATGAAATATAACTGTTATATTGTGAGGCTCACTTTGCTGGAGAAGCACTGTGAAGGAGCCAGAAGTGCAGAAAACAGAAGACAAAGTGATGTGTTTATTTTATTGTCTTCTGCAGGAGAACCAATAAACATTGGAGAAACAGTATTTTGACGTGCTGTCGTGTGTCCAAAAACAAGCATCGTCACACTCGGTTGAAAAGAAAGGTCTTCAAGCCGCTCTTAAAGTCAACCACAGACTGTGGGCTCTCAGACAGTCAGGAAGAGAGTTCCACAGGCGGGGGGCAGCCACACTGAAAGCCCGGTCTCCCATGGTCCTTAATTTGGTTCTCGGAATGTGAAGGAGATTACTGTTCTGTGACCGCAGCGACCGGGTGGATGAGTGTGGAATAAGAATATCCTTCAGATAATCTGGTGAAGCTCCATGTAAGCATTGATGTGTAATGAGAGCAGTTTTGTACTGAATTCTGTAGGCGACAGGAAGCCAATGAAGGTTATGAAGAATGGGCGTAATATGTTCAAATTTACGAACTCGCAACAAGATCCTTGCAGCACTGTTTTGAATATATTGAAGTTTCTGAAGGTTTTTGCCAGGGATTCCAATAAACAGGGAGTTGCAGTAGTCGAGCCTGGAGGAGACAAAAGCATGGACGAGCTTCTCAGCATCGGAAAAAGTTAGGGATGGGCGAAGTCTAGAGATGTTTCGAAGATGGAAGAAGCAAGTTTTAAACAGAAGCTTAATGTGATTTTCAAATGTAAGATTGGAGTCCATTTTTATTCCAAGATTTGTAACAGAGGTGGAGAGGGGGATGTCTTGTCCAGAAAAGGAAAGTGTTGTTATAGTAGATGTCTGTACCTGGTGAGGGGTGCCAATCAGTATGGCCTCGGTCTTGGAGCAGTTTAATTGAAGAAAGTTCTGATTCATCCATGCCCTAATTGCCTCCAGGCAGGCAGAGATTATAATGCTTAAAGGACAGGAAACAGGTTTATTTTAACACTTAAAGGACAGGAAACAGATTTATTATAAAGGACAGGAAACAGATTTATTATAACACTTAAAGGATAGGAAACAGATTTATTATAATGCTTAAAGGACAGGAAACATATTTATTATAATGTTTAAAGGACAGGAAACAAATGTATTATAAAGGACAAGAAACAGATTTATTATAATGTTTAAAGGACAGGAAACAAATTTATTATAAAGGACAAGAAACAGATTTATTATAATGCTTAAAGGACAGGAAACAGATTTATTATAATGTTTAAAGGACAGGAAACAAATGTATTATAAAGGACAAGAAACAGATTTATTATAATGTTTAAAGGACAGGAAACAGATTTATTATAATG
>JBBPBX010086727.1:0-14839 GCA_038048925.1 Garcialebias charrua
TGTAAGTGCATATATACATGTACTGTATATGCAAATGCATTTAAACATGTAAATGCATATATGTATATATACAAGAATATGCATATATGTACATATGCATAAACATATAGATGTATATATGCATAAACATATACATGTATATATATGCATATACATATAATGTACAGATAGACATATACATGTAAATATAACATGTTCAACTGAAGTTGTGTGTGTTTGTGTGTGTGACTGTTTTGTGGTTTTTAAGGACAGTGTTTTGTCAGGACAGTAATGAGCTGTTATCTGATTGATTGTCTGATTGTTTATAGCGTCTGACTGTCCAAACAAACAACTGTCCATAAAAACCATAGTACACTCCTATACACACCTAATTGAACATTAAGGTTGATGAAACCACACGTAGCAAGTAATTCTGTTTAGGAACACAAGAACTAAAATGTACCTTGGTATTCGTGTTTAAAGGAAGTTGATCGTGCTTCTGGCTACCTGCGATCTCCTGACTCTGGACGTGTTCACATGACATCTGTAAGAGATCATTTATACTTATATTTAGAGGAAATTCTACATTTTGATGATAGCTGCTGTCACATGTAAACCAATAAACATTACATGATTGTTTGTTTTTGGCCAAAGTATCCATCTCACATAAAGGAAAGATGGATGGACAGAGTATTTACAAAACTCCTCTCATGATAGGTGGACTAAGATGAAATTAAAATTAGCTGAATGAAAGAAAACTATAAATTTAAAAACTGTGACTAATAATATTGAAGTCATACTTAACAATCCCTGCATTATTTATATAATTGATATCTATGTCATATACATACACACAAATATACATATATACATGTATATAAGCATATCATAAATGCATATTCATGTACTGTACAGTGTATATACATATATGCATATACATGTATATATATGCATATACTGTACAGATAGACATATACATGTAAATATAACATGTTCTACTAAAATTGTGTGTGTTTGTGTGTGTGACTGTTTTGTGGTTTTAATGGACAGTGGTTTGTTAGGACAGCAATACGCTATAATCAGACAATCAGATAACAGCTCATTACTGTCCTGACAAAACACTGTCCTTAGAAACCACAAAACAGTCACACACACAAACACACACAATTTGAGTTGAACATGTTATATTTACATGCCTATTACATGTATATATAAGTGCATATATACATGTATATGTAAGTGCATATATACATGTATATGTAAGTGCATATATACATGTACTGTATATGCAAATGCATTTAAACATGTAAATGCATATATGTATATATACAAGAATATGCATATATGTACATATGCATAAACATATAGATGTATATATGCATAAACATATACATGTATATATATGCATATACATATAATGTACAGATAGACATATACATGTAAATATAACATGTTCAACTGAAGTTGTGTGTGTTTGTGTGTGTGACAGTTTTGTGGTTTTTAAGGACAGTGTTTTGTCAGGACAGCAATACGCTATACAGTAATCAGACAATCAGATAACAGCTCATTACTGTCCTGACAAAACACTGTCCTTAGAAACCACAAAACAGTCACACACACAAACACACACAATTTGAGTTGAACATGTTATATTTACATGCCTATTACATGTATATATAAGTGCATATATACATGTATATGTAAGTGCATATATACATGTATATGTAAGTGCATATATACATGTACTGTATATGCAAATGCATTTAAACATGTAAATGCATATATGTATATATACAAGAATATGCATATATGTACATATGCATAAACATATAGATGTATATATGCATAAACATATACATGTATATATATGCATATACATATAATGTTCAGATAGACATATACATGTAAATATAACATGTTCAACTGAAGTTGTGTGTGTTTGTGTGTGTGACCGTTTTGTGGTTTTTAAGGACAGTGTTTTGTCAGGACAGCAATACGCTATACAGTAATCAGACAATCAGATAACAGCTCATTACTGTCCTGACAAAACACTGTCCTTAGAAACCACAAAACAGTCACACACACAAACACACACAATTTGAGTTGAACATGTTATATTTACATACCTATTACATGTATATATAAGTGCATATATACATGTATATGTAAGTGCATATATACATGTATATGTAAGTGCATATATACATGTACTGTATATGCAAATGCATTTAAACATGTAAATGCATATATGTATATATACAAAAATATGCATATATGTACATATGCATAAACATATAGATGTATATATGCATAAACATATACATGTATATATATGCATATACATATAATGTACAGATAGACATATACATGTAAATATAACATGTTCAACTGAAGTTGTGTGTGTTTGTGTGTGTGACTGTTTTGTGGTTTTTAAGGACAGTGTTTTGTCAGGACAGTAATGAGCTGTTATCTGATTGATTGTCTGATTGTTTATAGCGTCTGACTGTCCAAACAAACAACTGTCCATAAAAACCATAGTACACTCCTATACACACATAATTGAACATTAAGGTTGATGAAACCACACGTAGCAAGTAATTCTGTTTAGGAACACAAGAACTAAAATGTACCTTGGTATTCGTGTTTAAAGGAAGTTGATCGTGCTTCTGGCTACCTGCGATCTCCTGACTCTGGACGTGTTCACATGACATCTGTAAGAGATCATTTATACTTATATTTAGAGGAAATTCTACATTTTGATGATAGCTGCTGTCACATGTAAACCAATAAACATTACATGATTGTTTGTTTTTGGCCCAAGTATCCATCTCACATAAAGGAAAGATAAATGGACAGAGTATTTACAAAACTCCTCTCATGATAGGTGGACTAAGATGAAATTAAAATTAGCTGAATGAAAGAAAACTATAAATTAAAAAACTGTGACTAATAATATTGAAGTCATACTTAACAATCCCTGCATTATTTATATAATTGATATCTATGTCATATACATACACACAAATATACATATATACATGTATATAAGCATATCATAAATGCATATTCATGTACTGTACAGTGTATATACATATATGCATATAAATGTATATATGCATATCAGATAGACATATACATGTAAATATAACATGTTCTACTAAAATTGTGTGTGTTTGTGTGTGTGACTGTTTTGTGGTTTTAATGGACAGTGGTTTGTTAGGACAGCAATACGCTATAATCAGACAATCAGATAACAGCTCATTACTGTCCTGACAAAACACTGTCCTTAGAAACCACAAAACAGTCACACACACAAACACACACAATTTGAGTTGAATTTGAATTTGAAACAATTTGAATCAATTTGAATCACTGCAAGTGGACAGGTAACATTAGACCTGCCTTCAAGAAGAACTGGACTAATGACGTATATTCTAGTATAAACGTCACTGAACTGGGAGCACCCACAGCACCACTAACACACTCAAAATGGATTCCACCACAAAGATTCAGCCAGAAGATACACACCACCCATGGCCTTATTGAAAGATTATTGAAAGATTATTGAAAGACTGTTCAGTACAGCAGGACATCTCCCTAAAAAACCAGACTGGACTCAAAAAACTGTGAAAACCAACTTCTTCTGAACTTGAACAATAAATTCTTGTATCAATATTAAAATGTATCAGTTCATGGGATGTTAGGAGACAAGAAATGTCTCGACACTCAGATCCAAGTTTTGAAAATGGTGTCAGGAATTTAAAATATTGTTCACTTTTGATCCATGGTTGACTGGACAATATTTTAACTAGAGTTGATGACAAACTGGAGGTGAAATGATCAGTGTCTGTTCCTTTGTCAGGTCTAATGCCGGGTTTCCACCAGACGCTTTTCGCGCTGCAAAAAATCTCCTACCGCACTGTGTTGGCTGCTTGTCAACAGATGTCTGTTCTCATCGAACATGTCTGCAGACACGCAGTGGGAGCAGCGGCTGGCTCCTTTTCCGTTTGTTTCTTCTACACCGGGCAGATAAAAAATCAGCTGTACATGAGCCTCGTTACTACTTGAGTGGATTTTTTATGAGCCAAACTGCAGCTCCTAAAGTCTTTGTTGAGATTAAAACATTTTTTTATGTTTGGGGTGACCGTACGCTCGAGCGGACAGCGGCAACTGTAAAAATGCCAAGTTTCTTACCGGAGGCTGTTTTCTTCATGGAGGCTCGATGGGTAAGTTTGAAAAGTCCAAAAAAAAGTCCTGTCGTTGTTGCGTGATCACATGGCAGAGTCTATCCCGATTGGTTGCTGCTAAGCTGCGAGCAGCAGAAGCAGGACAAATCGAGCTTCGACAGTCGCTGCTCGGAGGTGACGTGGGAGCGGAAAAAAGCTGCCACTCACTGCCGCGCTGCTTGAACTGCTGTAGATGCGCCGCATCCAACATGCCCGGCCACATAGACTTTCAATGTAAAGTGGCTGCTTCGGAGGCGCGAAAAGCGTTTGGTGGAAACCTGGCATAATGCTCCTTTTTTTCAGACAGATAACTTTAATTTAAACATGTTTACTGCAGTTAAAATGACACATTGGTTCTGCTTTGTGTTAAATAAAAACTTTCAAAGGTAAAATAATTCCTCTCTTATTTTGCTTAATGACATTTAACTCTGCATGTCATCCCTGAAATTCTGACACACAGAATCACAAGTCCAAGTGTGAACTGTGTCACAGAGTAAACACAATAAAAACATGTGTTATCTGCAGCATTGTTCTTTAAAATGGAAAAACACTATTAATGTATTACAGAAAATATGCGTACAGTACACACACTTAATGATACTGTAGACCATTGCATTAGGCAATACATTCAGCAAGTACTTTTACTTTAATACTTTAAGCATTTTTAAAAGCAAGTACTTATTTACTTTTACTTAAGTAAACACAATATAATGGTACATCTACTTTTACTAGAGTACATTTTTGTCTGTTTATTTGTACTTTTACTTATAAACAGTGTTTGAGTACTTTCTCCACCACTGGTCTCCAGCTACAAGTACTTGGGTGTGCACTTGAATTATAGCCTCAGCTGGACCAACAACACAACCAGCCTGATCAACAAAGTTCATCAGAGACTCTACTACCTCAGGCGGCTGAGACGAGCTGGTCTGAGTAGCCCAGTCCTCATCTCCTTCTACAGGTGTGCAGTGGAGAGCATCCTGTGCTACAGCATCAACGTGTGAGCACAGGATGCTCTCCATCGCACACCTGTAGAAGGAGGTGAGGACTGAGCTTCCCAGACCAGCTCTTCTCAGCCGTCTGAGGAAGTAGAGTCTCTGATTACCTTTTTTTGATCAGGGCGGTGGTGTTGTCTGTCTTCACCTCCTTCTACACGTGTGCCGTTGAGAGCATCCTGTGCTCCGGCATCAACGTGTGGCATGGAGGCTGCACAGCTGCAGAAAGAAAAGCTCTGCAGAGAGTGGTGAAGGCTGCACAGAAGATGTTGGAGTCAGTCTCCCCACCATCACAGACATTTACACCTCCAGATGCAGGAAGAGAGCCACCTGTATCATGAAAGACCCCACTCACCCAGCACACAAACTCTTTGCCCCACTCCCCTCAGGAAGGAGGTTGAGGAGCATCAAATGTAGAACCACTAGACTGAGGAACAGCTTCTACCCTGAGGCTGTTAGACTCATGAATAAATAAACAATTAGAAAACAGTAATTACTGCAAAACATCACAACATGCTGATCTGTTTTTTTGTTTCTGTGTTCATTTGTGACCATCTGCTCATACAGACTCATGTCCGTGCTGCTGTTTGTAATTATGTTTTCCTATTATATTAGGGCTTAGTGTATTTCTAGTTGATGTTTTTCTTAGTTATATCCTACATGTTATTGCTGTTTTTCTCTCACATTTTGTTGTTGGATGTAACTGGGACCTTGTGTACATAATCTTGTTTCATCACATGTACCACATGCGGTGCAAATGACAATAAAGATGATTAGACTCTGATTAAAGTTGTACACCTCTTGGACTAGCTGAAAACATGTAAAAATATGTGGCAGGATGTCCCTACGGACATTGAACGCACCACATGAGTGCGGGATGTGATTGGGTCCAAGGCTGGCTTCCGGTATAAAAAGGGCCAGGCTTCAGTGGTTGACTTCACGTCATCCGCCTTCCGGTTCAGACCCTGGCGTCTGCTGGCTGGGTCGCGCCAGCGTAACTGAATGTGCGCTTTAAGGTCGCCGTGATCTACTGTTCCACGACCAAATGTACAAGCCTCCTGCTTCCCTCTACTGTTGAGGTGGAGCTCGTGGTGAGTAAAGCGCTAGTTCGTCTTTCTGTTTTATGTTCAGCTTTTAATTCTAATCTTTGTTTATTAGCTGCTGCTGTTTGTCCTTCACCGTTTTGTTCACCTGCTGTTCGAGCTGTCCACTGGCTGTCGTCTTGCTGTCCTGGCTGCTGATTTGATGCCCACTGTTCTGGTCAGCTTAAGGCTGGCTGCATCACCCGTCCTGTCTGGCTGATCGGGGCCGACTGGGGTTCAGCCCGGACTGGGGTTCAGCCCGGACTAATCGTCTTGGTGCCGGCGTGGATGGTGTCTGCTGCAGCGCAACGGTTCTCCCAGGACGAACTCTTTGGACAGCTGTGGCTTGATTAATTGGACATCTCCCAGGCGGTGGTATTAATTCTGCCGTGGTGTACTACTGTCTTTATCGAATTGCACTTTCATTGTTGCCAGGAGTTATTACTGCCTTTTTAACTGTGTATTTTAAATTTAGGATTTTTTATTAAACAAATTGTGCAATTTATTGGTGTTTGTGTGAAGTGTCTCCTGCCTCATCTTCTGCAACGGGTCTAAAGTGCCTAAAGGGTAACTTTTAATAAAGTTTTTAACCAAATTCATTTTTTTAAATAGATTATTTTTTTTAAACTAAAAGTTGCCTAAAGTATTTTTTTACCCATACCCGTTCGGCTACAAATATAAAAAAGTTACAAAACAATTCTAAGTTTTCACCAATTGCACGTCACTTATACAGTACAGTATTCTGATACCTACTTGACACTGCAGACTACGTGATGGTGTAACGACACTGCAACGTGATGATGTAATGACGCTGTTCGTCTGTCTGCTCACTGCTTTGAGGTTAAAAAAAGAAAAATATGAGCATATTTTGCACAGAAATGACATTGAAAACATTAAAACCTCTACCACCGCATGTGGTACATGTGATGAAACGAGATTATTTACACCGGGTCCCAGTAACATCCAACAACAAAAAAATGTAAGAGAAGAACAGTAGTAACATCTAAGATATGATCTAAGAAAAACATCAGCTAAAAATACACTAAGCACCAATGTACCGTAATAGAAAAACATCAATACAAGCAGCAGCACGAGCATGAGTCCGTATGAGCAGATGGTCACAAATGAACAGCAACAGGAAAACAGATCAGCATGATGTGATATTTTGCAGTGATTATTCTTATCATGTATTATTCATGAGTCTAACAGCCTCAGGGTAGCAGCTGTTCCTCAAGTGGTTCAACATTTGATGCTCAACCTACTTCCTGAGGGGAACAGGGCAAAGATTGTGTATGCGCTGGATGAGTGTGGTCCTTCATGATGCAGGTGGCCCTCTTCTTGCATCTGGAGGTGTAGATGTCTGTGATGGTGGGGAGACTGACTCCAACAGACCTCTGTGCAGCCTTCACCACTCTCTGCAGAGCTTTTTTTCTGCAGCTGTGCAGCCTCCATGCCACACGTTGATGCTGGAGCACAGGATGCTCTCCACTGCACACCTGTAGAAGGAGGTGAGGACTGAGCTTCCCAGACCAGATCTTCTCAGCCGTCTGAGGAAGTAGAGTCTCTGATGACCCGATCATGGGCGATGGTGTTGTCAGTCCTCACCTCCTTCTACATGTGTGCAATGGAGAGCATCCTGTGCTCCAGCATCAACGTGTGGCATGGAGGCTGCACAGCTGCAGAAAGAAAGGCTCTGCAGAGAGTGGTGAAGGCTGCACAGAAGATGTTGGAGTCAGTCTCCCCACCATCACAGACATCTACACCTCCAGATGCAGGGAGAGGGCCACCTGCATCATGAAAGACCCCACTCACCCAGCACACACAGTCTTTGCCCCGCTCCTCTCAGGACGGAGGTTAAGGAGCATGAAATGTAGAACCATTAGACAGAGGAACAGCTTCTACCCTGAGGCTGTTAGACTCATGAATAAATAAATAATAAGAATAAATACTGCAAAATATCACATCATGTTGATGCTGATCTGTTTTCTTGTTGTTGTGTGTTCATTTGTGACCATCTGCTCATACAGACTCAGGTTCGTGCTGCTGTTTATAATGATGTTTTTCTATTACATTAGTGATTAGTGTATTTCTAGTTGATGTTTTTCTTAGTTATATCCTAGATATTATTACTGTTTTTCTCTTACATTTTGTTGTTGGATGTAACTGGGACCATGTGTACATAATCTCGTTTCATCACATGTACCACATGTGGTGCAAATGACAATATTCTGACTGTGATTCTGATAAAAGTTGCAGGACTAGCTGAAAACATGTAAAAATATGAAAAAGTTACAAAACAATTCTCAGTTTTCACCAAATGCACGTCACTTCTATTTTCATCTTACCTGCATCACTGCAGTTTGACCGTGATGACGTAACGACGCTCTTTGGGGAAGGGTAGGGGCTGTCTGCTCACTCCGCTTTGAGGTGAAAAATGAAACATAAGAGCAAATTTAGCACAAAAATCACGGTGAAAACATTAAAACCTCTCTTTATGTTACAATACAGCGTTCACAGCTTGTCACGCTGCAGTGGTCAAGTTAAATGTTAACGCTTCTTCTTCTTTCGGCTTTTCCCTTTTCAGGGGTCGCCACAGCGAGTCATCCTCCTCCACCTCACTCTGTCCTCTGCATCCTCTGTCCTCACTCCAACTACCTCCATGTCCTCTCTAACTGCATCCATATATCTCCTCTTTGTCTTTTTCCTGCAGCTGCATTTCTAACATCCTTCTACCAATATACCCACTGTCCCTCCTCTGGACATGTCCAAACCACTGTCCCTCCTCTGGACATGTCCAAACCACTGTCCCTCCTCTGGACATGTCCAAACCACTGTCCCTCCTCTGGACATGTCCAAACCACTGTCCCTCCTCTGGACATGTCCAAACCACTGTCCCTCCTCTGGACATGTCCAAACCACTGTCCCTCCTCTGGACATGTCCAAACCACTGTCCCTCCTCTGGACATGTCCAAACCACTGTCCCTCCTCTGGACATGTCCAAACCACTGTCCCTCCTCTGGACATGTCCAAACCACTGTCCCTCCTCTGGACATGTCCAAACCACTGTCCCTCCTCTGGACATGTCTAAACCACTGTCCCTCCTCTGGACATGTCTAAACCACTGTCCCTCCTCTGGACATGTCTAAACCACTGTCCCTCCTCTGGACATGTCCAAACCACTGTCCCTCCTCTGGACATGTCTAAACCACTGTCCCTCCTCTGGACATGTCTAAACCACTGTCCCTCCTCTGGACATGTCTAAACCACTGTCCCTCCTCTGGACATGTCCAAACCACTGTCCCTCCTCTGGACATGTCTAAACCACTGTCCCTCCTCTGGACATGTCTAAACCACTGTCCCTCCTCTGGACATGTCTAAACCACTGTCCCTCCTCTGGACATGTCTAAACCACTGTCCCTCCTCTGGACATGTCTAAACCACTGTCCCTCCTCTGGACATGTCTAAACCACTGTCCCTCCTCTGGACATGTCTAAACCACTGTCCCTCCTCTGGACATGTCCAAACCATTGTCCCTCCTCTGGACATGTCTAAACCACTGTCCCTCCTCTGGACATGTCCAAACCACTGTCCCTCCTCTGGACATGTCCAAACCATTGTCATTCAACTTTAAATTTATTTCCAAACCATTTTACTGTACGCGGTTTAAAGTAATTGTTTATTTACATTATTTAAGTATTTCCTTGAGATTTAATTTAATTTTTATTTTGTCTGTTTTTGCACAATTTAATTTATTTTTATTCATCTAATTTATTTTATCTGTTTGTTGTTGATCTTGCACTACATACATATTATTTTGAACATTACTGCTGCAGTTCTTTGGAACCAAAGATAATAAACCAGATGACACTTTTGCTGTAAAGTACATTGCATACTGCTGTTTTATTTTATTTTATTTTTTTATTTTTGTTACTTTTAGTACCACTAACTGTATGCATATAGGATCATTTAAACAGGGCTGTCAGAGTTGCAATGAGTTTATGTTAGGTGGGTGAATGATCTGATCATAAATTTCGCTTAGGGCCCCATGGATGCTTGGGCCGGCCCTGGCAGCATTCACACAGCGTGTCACGCTGCGGCGACGTCAAGTCACGCTACGCTTCGTCTCATCTTCGTCACGTTCGACTCTAAATAACCACTCAAAACATCAAACGTGCGGCGCACACGGACCGACGTGCGGGATACGCATGGGGGTCTACGTGCGTGGGTCGCTCGGCTGTCCTCGGCACGCGGCCGGCCCTCAGAACTGTACCCAGCGGGGTGGCGGTCCGAGTACCCACGCTCAAAACTCATGCACAGATAGTTGCTAATTTATATAAATGTTGATAAAAAAAAAAATAAAAATTAATTAATTCTTACCTCTGTGCAGTCCTCCGTCCACCTGCTGTCCACGGTTTAAACTTTTAAAATCTCCGCTCACCTCAGGCCGTGATACTGCAGAAAGGAAGCCATTACGTCTCTACACGTGTCAGCTCGAGGGGTTTAACTTTTAAAGCTTCGGCTGAGGCCCCGCCCACAACAGGGAGCAGAGGAGGGGCGTTGCAGTTTGGCGCGCTGTGTGTCAGTGAGCCACACACACGGCTTCAATAAATGCAACCGATACACAAAAACATACACACCACACACAAATACCCTGGGAGGTGCGTAGCCAGCCAATTTTATAAATGTAAATAACTTTTTATTAAAACAATTTTAAGTGTTAAAGCACACTCCAACTCATCCAGGCAGCCTATTAGCCACAAGTTACGCTGATATTGATGAGAAAAAACAATGTTTACATATTAATATATTTGGATACAATCTGTGTTTTATCCAGACATTGGCAAAGGCTGGCTAATACCAAATGTCCCGATAATGTCGGTACGTAGTCTGGCGCATAGGCGGGCCAATACGCTTGCACCAACGCACACACACACACACACACACACACACACACACACACACACACACACACACACACACACACACACACACACACATCCATATCTCTTGTACCCAGCACAGTGCCATTCAATAAGCAGTTTGACAGCACTGGAGTTCAGTTGACTGTATCACTCATGTCAAAGCGTCACAGTCATTGAGTTTTTGTACAACTACTGTACTGCTTACAAACTGCTGAAGGATGTAGCCAAAATGTGATAGGGTATCTGCAGACACCTGCAACTGCTCATCTGAGAGGATGCAGAGAAAGAAAAACACATATAAGAAAAACATTGGCACTACTTTTCCATTTAATTGAAAATAGTGTGTTTGTCCGTCAATATAATTTGTACACTTACGTTTGTTGCGAATTCAAAAGGTTGAAGGAAGCTCTGAAACGAATGTGCAAGTTATGCAGGTTTATTGTACATAATAAGAATAAACCTTACAGCAACAACAGACCTCTCACCGAGCACAAGTCCACACACACATCTTCAAAGGCAGGGCCACGGTTATAAAAACCCCGGATGTCGTCACCGCCTCCTGGAACCTGGAACCGCCTTGGACTGCTTCAGGACCGCCCTGGAACCACCTACACTACCACGTGACCCTCCTTTCTGTCAACAAACTATCAGCTTCATATGTAAACATCAAATGTTGGGTCTGTTGAATTGTGCAGGCGTGTAACTGTTCCCTAGTGAAAACAAAGCCCGAGAGAAAAACGTTCTGCCTTGTGTCACATTTCACATTATAAGGCAGAGTTAAGTGAATACAAATAATAGAACATAATGGGTGTAATGTAATACTGATAGAAATATATTTCAATTCCCCTTTTGACATGACAAACATCATGTCAACAAAATCCTATATGTTCTATGTGAGAATGCAATTAAAAACTGGATACACATTGGAAATCTCTAACATTCCCACCCACAGCAATATTACATCTAAGTTACCCACCCAGAATATAAAACACCTTATATAAAAATAATCATTAATACTACATGGTAATAACTAATAAAAGTAAAGGTAAGAAAGTACAAACAAAGAAAACAACCAACAACAAAGAACAAGAAGAAACAGAATAAGAACAAAACAAACAAATAAAGAATAAAACAGAACAAACAAATAGAAACAAGACAAAACAAACAAAAACAATGAACAAGAATAAAACAGACAAAAACAACCAAGACAAAAAGGGAAGAAGACAAGCCCACAAAAATATTTGAAGCATGCCCATGCTTCAAAGACATTTGAAATGTAAGTGTAACTACATTTACATAATTTCTTTGCTTTTCTCTGTGTAAGTTTAGTGAGTTCTTGACTGAGTACAACTTTGTCATAGGTGATGGATGAATTGCGTCACTCCAAACCACCCCAACTGCGAATAAATTGATCAAATGAAGGGTAGATGGACGGAGTTTTGTTCTAAGTTGCAGTTCTATGGCATTTGGAAGAAAGCCCTGAAACTCACTCTTCCTTTGGATGTACAGTACATGGAGGTAATTTGCCTTTCCATACATTAAATAGATAAATCTGATGTGTTCAGACTACTTCATTGAATAACATTTCTTGGTCCACAGTGGATTTTACTATCGCTCTCCTCAATGCACTCCCATCCCTTTTTCCTTCACCAACTACACCGCCAAAGCGGCTTGGAAGTGCAAATGAAGCTCTCCTTCATAACCTTAAGGTGAGAGTTGTTGGCAATTTCAACCATGGCCAGAATCTGTATAGCACTTTTTCAAGTTTACATGGACCACAAAGCTTTTGACACAACAGGCATTCAATTACAACCATTCATTCATTCACCCATTCATACACACTCACACAACCAGCAAGACAGGTGGTGTCTTGCCCAAGGACACATGGCTGAGACGGATGGAGTGTGGATCTAATCAACCACCCTACCTCCAATATTAAATCACTCTATATTCAAGATTTCTTAACTGTTAAAAAAAAAAAAAAAACTATTCCAGAGAGGTAGGCCAGAACAACTATACATAAGACACGAGTAGAGGCATAAATAATTCATTCATATATTAAAAAAACTGCCTTCAAAAATATGAATCTGTAGGAGTTTGAATTTAGGCTGTAAAAATAAATTTCATGCTCACTATTTTTTTATATTCACAGACAGTTATTTATTTCATATTAATTTCTTCTGCTCAAAAAGTAAATCTGTTAGAGCATTGTTCAGTTGTTGCATACAAATGGGTTGAATGTATCTTAAATTGTTTATATGCCCAGCAACGCTTAAGTTTAAAATCTTGAACACGTTGTCCTTTTTGTTCTATTTTAGCCAGGTGAAGATGCCATGCTGTACCTGCAGAAGAAGCCACTCTTCTCCCCAGTGCTGCTTTTTGATGGAACAACCACCATTGTTGCTGTGGGAAACACACCTGTGTGCACTCTCCCCATGAAGGACTTTTGGGAAGGAATGTTGGTGTTGATGGCATTTTGTGGTCAGTGTATACAATAATGGGTTCACAAGAACCACCAACATAAACATCACATTTTTTGTGATTTTTAACTCTAAATTGACCCTAGGTGTGAGTGAGACAGGTCCCTCTTGTAAATGAGTCCCCGTGGCTCAACGAGTCCAGCCTGTATAAATAAAGGTTGAATGAATGAATGAACAAACTGATATGGAGAGAACACAAATTCTGTAAGAATAAAAATACTAAATCTATTACAGTACTGTACAAAGTCAGAGACCCATTGAATGATAAAGCTCTGTATTTGTTGTATAACACAATCATTTTTCCACACTCAAAAGTATGAATGTTTACATGAAAACTGGAGTGAAAAATCTTTATTCAATTTTATTTCACTCAGCATGTAGCTTGCAGATAGGCAGATAGGCAGCCGTGGCATAGTGGTAATGGCACTCGTCCACCGATCGGAAGGTTGGAGGTTCGAATCCCGTTTCCCCACACCATGTGTCGTTGTGTCCCTGGGCAAGACACTTAACCCCGAGTTTCTCCCGGTAGGACTGGATGGCGCCTTGCATGGCAGTCTGCCGCTACCGGTGTATGAATGTGTGTATGAATGGTTGGATGGTTGGTATTGTAAAGCGCTTTGGGGCCCCTCATAGGGGGCTGGAAAGCGCTATATAAATAAGCTCCATTTACCATTTGTCCTTCGTCCAGGAAGGACAAAGATGCCTTCCTGACAAAAGTAAGTAAGTAAGTAAGTAAGTAATGTTTATTTCTAGAGCGCTTATCACAGACATAAAATCACAAAGCGCTGTACAACAAAATCAATGGCAAAAGTATACACAGAATAAAACAAGCATAAAATCTACAAATATCAATCAATGCAAGATACAATAAAATCATGACATAAAAGCCTGAGCAAATAAAAGTGTTTTCAGTTGTTTTTTAAAAACCTCAACAGAGTCAGCAAAACGAAGCTGCAGGGGCAGACTATTCCAAAGCCTGGGGGCCACTGACTGAAAGGCCCTGTCCCCTTTAGTTTTCATCCGCGTACGTGGAACATCCAAGAAGTTCTGGGTCTGTGATCGTAGGTCACGGGCAGCAGAGTATTTAGTCAAAAACCGCCGTTCACATAAAGCGCATGTGTCTCCGCGGAGAAACTTATGAACCGACACGGTCCATAG
>JBBPBX010086728.1:4109-14839 GCA_038048925.1 Garcialebias charrua
GCAGTGCTTCTCAATTATTTTCTTTTAAGCCCCCCCCAGGAAGAAGAATCCAGTCCGCGCCCCCCTACTCTCCGCTACTATAAATACGGTGGCTGTAATAACCCCGCACATACCAAAGTGGGGTAAAAAAAAGAAAAAGGTTTATTATACATCCACTGTAGTATAATTTGTATATAAAATTGTTTATATATAAAATTGATTCTCAATTCAAGTCCTCAGGCCTCCCTGCTCTGAATGTTTTAGATGTGCCTCTGTTCCAGAACAGCTGTCCACATGATTGCATGGCCTCTTCTGCAGCCACCAAGTCCTGCAGAAGCAGGTGTGTAGCAGAAGGGAAGCCACACACCTTTCTGTCTCCCCTTGGGAGGTGCTTCCTGTGGCAGAATTTCTTTTCTTTCTGCTACACACCTGGATTGAATCTGTGGGTGATTAACAGGCTTCTACAGGACTTGGTGGCTGCAGAAGAGGTCATGCAATCCTTATTTAATTTACAAACATTTTTGAACTGACTGCCATTTGATACTGAAAAATTAATTGAAATAAAATCAATAACAAATTCAAATTGAACAGTAACATTTATTCAGGAACAATATATTTAACCTACAACAAAAAATGAATACAACAATTTGTGTTTTTTTTTTAACAAAATGAGGAAGTCAGGACTAATGGCTACAATGAGCACGTTTTGCAGCGCATAGCTTTTCAAAGCGGGGTTTCAAGCTTGACACGGCAACTCTCAGCTCGTGTTCAATGTTTAGCTGGGACCTGTACTTGATCTTTAGTGCAGCAACAGCAGAGAAGCCAGTCTCACAAAGATATGATGTTGCAAAAGGAATAAGAATGTCCATAGCCTTCTGCCCTAAGAGTGGATACTCCTTCTCTACACTCAGCCAGAACTCACTCAGTGTCTGTGATGTGAACCTCAGTCTCAATGTGGAGTCAGATGTCAGGTCAATGAACTGGTCTTCCTCTGCAGAGCTGAAACCAGTAGGAGCTGGTGCATTGAAAGGATCTCTGACCCAGTCATACTGGGAACTGTTTTCAGGGAAGTACTTTTCAAAGAACAGCATCAATGATGAAATATGCTGCTTGATGCAGGGAATCACTGAGGAGGCATCATACTCCGTAGTGTCCACAAATTCATTCAGGTTCTCAAATGAATCAGTATTTCCTTCATCAAGTCGCCTGCCCCACATTGCAAGCTTCCGAGTGAAAGAGCTGATCTTGTCTGTGACCTGAGGGAGGTGTTTATCTTTCCCTTGAAGCTGTAGATTCAGTTCTTTAAGCCTTCCAAATACTGTATGTCACTCAGGTAGGCCAGTTTTGCCAGGAAGTTCTCATCACTAAATTTTTCTGCAAATTTGTGCTTGTGCTCCTGAACCAAAAACACTCTTATCTCTTCTCTGAGCTCAAAAACTCTGGACAAAACTTTTCCTCGTGACAACCACCACCGTGCTTCACTGTGAAACAGCACAGCTTGGTGTTCAGCTCCCATCTCCTCACAGATGACAGAGAAGACTTGTTTTTAGCGGTCTGGTCTTTATCAAATTGACCACACCCAGTGGTGGGCAAATGAACGCTAGAGAGTGCTAAAGCGCTAATCCGCTTACAGTGGACCTAAACTTTTTGTCAGCGTTTTTGTGGTTTGACTAACTTTTATAATTCATAAGCGGATTTGTGCTATTTTTATTTAAAATGCAGTACCGCTAATAACTAATTATCTATCAGTAAAAACCAATAAACTTATTTAGAGGCTCTTATTCTGGCTCTGTTGCTGCTAGTTTTACCTTTTTCCCCACCGTAAAGAGCAGAGAGGAGGGAGGGTTGGAGGGGGAGCAGAGCGGAGAACAGACTCGGATCTACCATGTAGGTAAATGATGCCGTTGCCTGGGGATCCCAATCAGCATGGGGCCCCGGCCCCGCCGCGCCCCGGCCAGTCACCTACATCCCTAACATTGATCCTGCTTGTTAATGTACATTTAACATAAAAATAATTATAGTTACGATGAAAACGATCATTAAATACGCAATAAAAAAACGGTCGATTTCTTTATCCCCCTACTAAAAATGGACTATTCCATCTTGACATCTTCCGGGTCAGAGGTGAACTCAGGGGCTAATTCTGTGGCTAGCTGTTTGTGCTGGGTACTTGGATAAATCCGCAGAGAACCCCGCTGTTTCAAGCCAAATTAACGCGGCCGGAGGATTTTATTGTGTGTTTTGTGTCGACCATTCGACGGTGAGTCGTTAGTTTTATGTATTTTAGTTACTTTTCATTAAATCTGTTGACTACCTATAGAATCTTGACATCTTCCGGGTCAGAGGTGAACTGGACGCTGAACTCTGTGTCCAGCTGGTTGTGCTGGGTTACTAATGGATAAATCCGCAGAGAACCCCGCTGTTTCAAGCCAAATTAACGTGGCCGGAGGATTTTATTGTGTGTTTTGTGTCGACCATTCGACGGTGAGTCGTTAGTTTTATGTATTTGGGTTACTTTTATGTATAAATGCGGTGGCGACACACCCGTGTATTTGAGATTTAAAAGTGGTTTTAGGGATTAAAAGATCATTCTATTTTTTGTTAATTTCGTGGCCGAATAGAATATATGTACGTAAAGTATTAAATAAATCCTTTGATTTTTGTAATTTCATCCTTTTAGGATCATTTTTGTTACTTTTCAGTTGGCAGTGTAGTGCAAATATTGATAACGCTGCCGGCTATATATAAATATATATATATATATATATATATATATATATATATAAATATATATATATATAATATATATATATATATATATATATATATATATATATATATATATATATATAATATATATATATATATATATATATATAAATATATAAATAGCGGATTAGATTAGCTTCCCCTAATTTTCATAAGACATTTGTGCTTTTGAAATTGTGGACCTAAAAAAATTAATAAGCGTTTTAGAAATTGTGGAACTAATTTTTGGATTAGCGCTGCCCAGCACTGACCACACCTATGAAGTCAGTCATGATCTTATTTAATTCAGAGGAAAGGTGCCTTGAAGCCAGTGCTTCTCTATTTATGACACAGTGTGTCCACTTAACTTTGGGTGAGACCTGTTTGATGAGAGCCTGAACTCCTTTCCTCATCCCTGCCATGGTGTGTGCACCATCACTGCAAACTCCGATGCAGTTCTCCCATTTTAGCCCATTCTCAGTCAGGAGGCAGTCCAGGATTTTGAATAGCTCTTCAGCTGTGGCTGTTTTTTACATATTTACAAAAAAGTAGATCCTCACACAGGGAGTTTGTCATTTCAAAGCGTACATAAGACACAAACAAGCAGTCTTTGTTGCTGTCAGTTGCTTCATCAAATTGTAGGGCAAAATGTTTGTCTTTGAGTTTATCTACCAGCTGTTCTTGAAGATCATTAGCTATGTCATTTATACGTCTGGCAACAGTGTCATTGGACAGAGGGATAGTTTTTAATTTTGCTGCACTTTTGTCATCCAGCATGACGGACACCATGTCTAATGCTGCAGGTAGTATCAACTCCTCTGCTATGGCGTTTCGTTTTTTACACTGAGCTACAGGTAGTCCCTGACCCTCGAGCGCTCTGACTTACGAGGTCCCGGACTTACGAGCATGCAGAGGGCTCCAAGGACCACCATCATCCGTTTCACCAACATTACTTCTCGTGACCTGGTGTGGAGAATGGCCAAAAGCAGCGAGTTTCTCAAAGAGAAGAGGCTGAGATTCACAGAGGATCTCACCACGGCTGACAAGGCGCTGCGGGGAAAACTTTGGCCATTAATTGAAGCAGCCAGGAAGGAAGGAAAAAAGGCTCATTTTGCTGGTGTCCGTGTAATTATTGAAGGAAAAGAGATGCGGCCACCGCTGTCCCCATCCCGACAGTATTCTACACCTGTCCATATGGACACAACAAGCCCCTCATAAATAAGGTTTCAGGTACTGTATAAGGTGTACAAATAAGACTTGCTCAGATGGACACTTAGAAACTTACAAATTTAACATTTGCACTCCTTTCTAAGTTCTAATTTTTAAAGACAGTTTGTCTACTCATATTTACATTATCTTAATTTACACAAGTGTGTAAATTGGTTACATCTTTATTATATTGGTTTTGGTCGTTTGTGCTCTTCCTAAGTGCACTCAGTTTATCAATAGGTTAAGTGTCAGATATAATCCCTTTGTATCTAAGCATTTTTTAAATATAAATTTGGGTTTATTATTCCCTATTGTTGTTATTAATGCACCCATAGTATTTTAAATTGCAAGCTGTTTTAAGTATTAGTAACTGATATACTTTTTTATTATTTTTTATTTTTATTATATAAAATATTATTATATTATTATTTATATTATTATAAATATATTATTTTTTATTATTATTTTTTTATTATTTTTTATAAATAATTTTTTTTTAATATATCAGCATCCTTCTACTCATGGTTCAAATTCAGCATTCGAGGTCTGAAGGTTGTTTTCTGTGTTCACTTATCTCACATTGTCCCTCTCAGTTTTCTCTTTAAATGCCAGGGGGTTGAGAGAAAATGTTAAACGTAAAGCTTTGTTTTTATTTGCAAAACAACAGAAATCTGATTTTTGTTTTTTTCAAGAGTCACATACTGTAGAAAATGATGTCTCCTTTTGGAAGACTCAATGGGGAAATGATATATGGTTTTCACATGGCTCAGAAAGATCAGCAGGGGTTACTATTTTGAAAAACAACTTTAATGGTTCTGTCCTACACTCAGAATGTGACCCTAATGGTCATTACATAATTTTAATCCTGAATGTCAACAACGTTATTGTCCTTCTTGCCAATGTATATGGTTATAATTCTAAACCTGAAAATGATTTCTTATTTGATGGATTAGAATCTAGCTTCCTACACTGGTTATCAAAATATCCAAATGTTTTATTTTTAATGGGTGGTGATTTCAACATTGCTTTAAATGGTTCCTTAGATAGATGGCCTCCGAGGATTAATAATGCTTCTTCTGTTAACTTGTCCTCTTTTATACAAAAATTTAATCTCATAGATATATTTATAAGGCCTATATAAGGCCTTCCCAGCCTTCAATAAGAACGTCTTCGCAGCTACGAGAGGAGATAAAATACTCGACCAAGTCTACACAAATGTAAAGGGGGCATACACGGCGAAGACACGCCCAGCGCTCGGATCTTCCGACCACGACTCTCTGATTCTGGCCCCAAGAGAACTCCCTCCACTCAGGCGCTCAAAGCCGGAACAAAGAGAAATAACAATCTGGCCTCAAGATAGTTCCCCCATGTTGAGAGACTGTTTTGAGAGGACAAACTGGTCTGTTTTCAGAGAAGCAGCCACTGATGGTAGTTCAGTGGACATGGAACTGTACGCTTCCTCAGTCCTGGGTTACATCAGTACATGCTCTGAAAATGTATCCATAAAAAAATATGTGAAATCCTACCCGAACCGGAAACCCTGGTTAAATAAAGAAGTTCACGCCTTGCTAGCAGCCAGAGACACTGCATTCAAGTCAGGAGATAAAGTGGAACTGAGAAAGAGCAGGAATGAACTGAAGGATGGCATTAAGAAGGCCAAGGCCACGTATGCACAGAGGATCGAGGGACAGTTCACCTCACAAGACCCACGGAGCATGTGGAAGGGTATTAAATGCATAACAGATTACAAAGGCAAAAACAAACAATGCCCCAGGGACCCATCTCTGCCTGATGCCCTCAATAAGTTTTATGCACGTTTTGATGATCCAAACAGACCTGCTAGCACCAGACTCACCTCATCACCAGATGAAGAGCATCTCAGGGTGTCCGCAGCAGAAGTGAGAGGCAGTCTCAGAAAGATTAATCCTCATAAAGCAACCGGACCAGACAACATCCCAGGGAAAGTTCTGAAGGAATGTGCGGACCAGCTCTGTGAGGTGCTGGCTGACATCTTCACCACCTCACTTGCACTGGAGTCAGTTCCCACCTGCCTGAAGACCGCGACCATCATCCCAGTCCCAAAGAGCTCCACAGTGACTGGTCTGAATGACTATAGACCGGTGGCCCTCACCCCGATAGTCGCTAAATGTTTTGAGAAACTGGTCATGTCCCACATCAAGGCAACCGTCAACATCAATGAGGACCCTCATCAATACGCATACCGTGAGAACCGATCAACAGAGGACGCCATTTCTTCCGTGGTCCACACTGCTCTCACCCACCTGGATCAGAAAGACTCATACGTGCGTCTGCTCTTTGTGGACTTCACATCTGCCTTCAACACCATGATCCCCCAAACTCTGATAGACAAACTATCTACACTTGGACTAAGCCCCTCTATTTGTAACTGGATACTAGACTTCTTAACAGACAGACCACAGTCCGTGAAGATCCACAACTTCTCCTCCTCCACCATAACCCTCAGCACTGGCTCTCCTCAGGGATGTGTGCTGAGCCCCCTTCTGTTCACTCTGCTCACATATGATTGTACAGCCACACTTCCAGGCTGTCATATTGTTAAGTTTGCAGATGATACAGCGGTGGTGGGATGCATCACAAACAATGATGAGTCCAGCTACAGACAGGAGGTGGAACACCTGGAGAGCTGGTGCAAAGAGAATAATCTTCACATGAATGTGAAGAAGACAAAGGAGATGATTGTGGACTTCAGAAGGAACAAACACACCCATGCCCCACTGATAATAGGTGGGTCTGCAGTGGAAGTGGTCTCCAGCTACAAATACTTGGGTGTACACATGAATGATAACCTCAGCTGGAGCAACAACACCACCAGCCTGATCAAGAAAGGTCATCAGAGACTCTACTTCCTCAGACGGCTGAGACGAGCTGGTCTGAGCAGCCCAGTTCTCACCTCCTTCTACAGGTGTGCAGTGGAGAGCATCCTGTGCTCCAGCATCAACGTGTGGCATGGAGGCTGCACAGTTGAAGAGAGGAAAGCTCTGCAGAGAGTGGTGAAGGCTGCACAGAAGTCTGTTGGAGTCAGTCTCCCCACCATCACAGACATTTACACCTCTAGATGCAGGAAAAGAGCCACCTGTATCATGAAAGACCTCACTCATCCAGCACACTCACTCTTTGCCCCACTCCCCTCAGGACGGAGGTTGAGGAGCATCAAGTGTAGAACCACTAGACTGAGGAACAGCTTCTACCCTGAGGCTGTTAGACTCATGAATAAATAAAAATAAAATTAAAATAAACACTGCAAAATATCACATCATGCTGATGCTGATATGTTTTCTTGTTGCTGTGTTCATCTGTGTTCATCTGTGACCATCTGCTCATACAAACTCATGTTCGTGCTGCTGTTTATTCCCACTATATTAGGCTTAGTGTATTACTAGTTGATGTTTTTCTTAGTTAGTTCTCGATGTTATTACTGTTTTTCTCTTTCATTTGTTGTTGGATGTAACTGGGACCTCGTGTACATAATCTCGTTTTCATCTCATGTACCACATGCGGTGCAAATGACAATAAAGACTCTCTGACTCTCTGACTCTGACTCTGATATGGAGGGAAAAAAATCCTGTCTCTAGACATTATACATGGTCTAACAAACCTTGCTCGTTAATGTCTCGTATAGATTACTGGTTAATTTCTGACTGCTTAAAAAAGAATAACATTACTCCCAGTATATTATCTACACCACTAACGGATCATAAAGCAATATCACTGATTGTCTCATTCGGTCCTAACATTACTCCCACATTCAGAAGTTCTTATTGGAAACTTAACAGCTCCATCCTAAAAAATGAACTAGTAATTGATAAAGTCAAATTACTAATAAACAATTTCTGGAGCAAAGCCTTAATTGATAACAATTTCTCTAGAAATTGGGAACTCTTCAAATTTGAAGTTACAAATTTTTTTAGAGCGTTTGGTGCCTCGCTAGCCAAATCCAAGAAAGATGAAGAAACAAACATAATATCTAGAATAACTGAAATCACTCAAATCTTACCTGAAAATTTATCTGAAAATGACATAAAGGATTTAGCCGTACAGCAAAATAAATTAGATGAGATATACAGAATGAAAGCAAAGGGGGCTTTTGTGAGATCAAGGAGGAAATGGCTGGAAGAAGGGGAACAAAACACTGCATATTTCTTTCAATTAGAAAAGACCCGTAGTAAATTCAATTCAATTAAAAAACTTAACATTAACAACGTTGTCACTGATGATCCCCAAAGAATAGCAAAGTATTGCTCCACTTTTTACAGTGAGTTGTATGAATCACAATACAATAAATCTGAATCTGAAAATTTCTTTACACATCTTAATGAAACTAAATCAATCAATGATGACCAAAGGAATATATGTGATGCTCCCCTATCTCCTGCTGAAGTTCTGTCTGCTATCAAACACCTAAAACTTAATAAATCTCCAGGAGTTGATGGCCTAACGTCTGAGTTCTACATTGCCTTCGCAGATCAATTAGCTCCCTTCCTTCATCGGCTATTCTCACAATGCATTGATAACCAAACTCTTCCTCCCACTCTATGTCAAGGCCTTTTGACATTGATTCCGAAACCTAAAAAAGACCCCCTTCTGATTGATAATTGGCGTCCGATCTGTCTCCTTAACAGTGACTATAAAATTCTAGCTCGTATTTTTGCAATGAGGATGAAAAGCGTTCTTAATTTTATAATTGATGAAAGTCAAAATGGTTTCATGACACAAAGACATATAGCTAACAACATCAGGCTAGTGCTAGATCTTATCGACTATGCAGATTTGTGTGATGATGACAGTCTTATATTATTTCTAGATTTCCGCAAAGCTTTTGACACCATTGAACACAACTTTATTTTTCAGGCATTAAATAAATTTGGTTTTGGCCCTTACTTTTGTGCAGCAATCAAAACCATGTACAAAAATGCTAATTGTTCAATCAAACTTTGCACAGGTACATCTCCCAGATTTGACCTAAAGCGAGGTGTCAGACAAGGCTGCCCGGTCTCCCCGTACCTCTTTTTGATCTGCACTCAGTTACTGTCAGACCTCATCAAACTCAACCATCTCAAAGGTATCACTATTGCTGAAAAAGAGATTATAATTAGTCAACTAGCAGATGATACCACTTTATTTTTAAAAGACGCTTCTCAGGTTTCTTTAGCCATTACCATAGTTGAGAAATTTTCTAGAGCCTCGGGACTCTTCCTTAATATTAATAAATGTGAACTATTAGCCCTAAAAGATTGTAACACGTCCTCCATCCATAATATCCCTGTTAAAGACTCTGTCACCTATCTCGGCATAACGATCAACAAGGATCAAAACACTAGATGTGTTCTGAACTTTGACCCCATTATAAGTAATGTACAAAAAAAACTGAACTCTTGGCTTCAAAGAGATTTGTCAATCAGAGGAAGAATTTTGTTAACTAAAGCAGAAGGCATCTCCCGATTAACTTATCCAGCTTTGTCTCTTTCTGTAAACAAACAAACAACTGATATCATTGATAAAATGCTATATAGATTTGCATGGAAAAATAGGATTCATTATATCAGAAAATCAGTATTGATGAATTCATATGAACATGGTGGCCTAAATTTTCTTGATTTCACAACTTTAAACAATACGTTCAAAATAAATTGGATCAAACAGTTTCTTAAAAATCCCTCCTCAATCTGGAATTTTATACCTAATTACTTATTCTCTAAACTTGGTGGCCTTAACTTTGTTCTTCTTTGCAACTACAACATTGAAAAACTCCCCATAAAGCTATCTAATTTCCATAAACAAATGCTTCTTTCCTGGTTTTTAATTTACAAGCACAATTTCTCACCCCATCGATATTATATTTGGAACAATGGAGACATTTTGTACAAACGTAAGTCTTTATTCTTGGAAAATTGGTTTGAACATGGAATCATTTTAGTTCAGCAGCTATTTAATCCCAATGGTGTTTTAATGTCTTATTCTGAACTTCTAAACAAGTTTGGCATTCCTATACCACCAAAGGAATACGCGTTTGTTTTTGACGCTATCCCGTCTGGTGTTATAATGCTTCTTAAGTCCTCTATAACTCCTTCACTGACTCCACCAAGTTTGAACCCTGCTGACTCTAGTATTGGTCAAATCTGTTTTTCCACTAAAAAGACAAAAAACAACCGTGATATACGTGCCTTATTCCAGAAGGACATGGTCTCTGTTCCAAATGTTGTCTCTTATTGGAATAACTTTGCACCAGACCTGAACTGGAAAAAAATCTGGTGCCTTCCATCTAAATATTTGGTTATTAATAAAATGAAAGAAGTATCCTTTAAGATTATCCATCGTTTTTATCCCTGCAAGTCTTTCCTTCAACGATACAAAAAGGACATTGACATGAACTGCTCATTCTGCCAACTCTGTGAAGAAGATCTCTGTCATTTATTCTGGTCATGTCCTTTCTTATGTACGTTCTGGCAGGATATTTGCACTTTTATTTCCCAAAACATTCTTGTTGACTTTTCCCTTACTTATGTAAATGTGTTGTTTGGATTCTTTTCTTATCCCATTAATAAAACAAACCATTATTATATTATCAACCTAATTTTATTAGTTGCAAAATACCATATACATAAATCTAAATTCTCATATCAGAAACCTTGTTTCTTGGTCTTCAGAGAGGAATTCAAACAATATATTAGAACAATTCAGTACTCAAACAATAGTAAAGCCATAAAAACTACAGATTTGTGTTCCCACTTCAACATTTTTGTGACTTAACTTTT
>JBBPBX010086729.1:0-14839 GCA_038048925.1 Garcialebias charrua
CCACCTTGAAGCTATCTGTCACTCCCACAGCACATCTCACCACTGTCCTGCTGTCCTCATACATGTCCTGTACCAGTCTAACATACTTTTCTGCCACTCCAGATTTCCTCATGCAATACCACACCTCTTCTCTTGGCACCCTGTCATATGCTTTTTCTAAATCCACAAACACACAATGGAGTTCTTTCTGACCCTCTCTGTACTTCTCTATCAACATCCTCAAAGCAAAGATGGCATCTGTGGTGCTCTTTCTTGGCATGAAACCATACTGCTGCTCACAGATAGTCACCTCTTGTCTAAGCCTTCCTTCCACAACTCTCTCCCAGATCTTCATTGTGTGGCTCATCAACTTAATTCCCCTGTAGTTGCTACAACTCTGTACATCACCCTTGTTCTTAAAAATGGGAACCAGCACACTTCTTCTCCATTCTTCAGGCATTTTCTCACCCTCAAATATTCCATTAAATATTTGAGTCAAAAACCTCACTGCCATCTCTCCAAGACATTTCCAAACCTCCACTGGTATGTCATCAGGTCCTACTGCCTTCCCCTTCTTCATTCTTTTCAGAGCTTTCCGGACTTCACCCTCACTAATCTTTCCCACTTCCTGGTCCACAGTTTCTATTACCTCCACTCTTCTTTCTCTTTCATTCTCTTCATTCATTAGCTCCTCAAAGTAATCCTTCCATCTTCCCATCACACTCTCCTCACTTGTTAGAACATTCCCATTCCCATCTTTAATAAGCCTAACCTGCTGCACATCCTTTCCAGCCTGATCCCTCTGTCTTGCCAATCGGTACAAGTCCTTCTCGCCCTCTTTAGTGTCCAGTCTCCCATATAACTCATTGTACGCCCTCTGCTTTGCCTTAGCTACTTCCCTCTTTGCTCTATGTCCCATCTCCTTATATTCCTGTCTCCTCTCTTCAGTCCTCTCACAGTCATATTTCTTCTTGGCTAATCTCTTTCTTTGAATGGCGTCCTGCACTTCACTATTCCACCACCAGGTTTCCTTATCATCCATTCTCTGTCCAGATGACACACCAAGTACCTTCCTACCTGTCTCTCTAATTACTGTTGCTGTAGTAGCCCAGTCACTTGGAAGCTCTTTCTTACCACCCAGAGCCTTTAACAGCTCGTCTCTGAATTTCTCACAACATTCTTCCTTCTTTAGCTTCCACCATTTGGTCTTCTTCTCTGATTTTACTCTTTTTCTCTTCTTCGCAACAACAGTCATTCTACACACAACCATCCGATGCTGTCTGGCCACGCTCTCCCCTGCTACAACCTTACAGTCTCCAATCTCTCTCAGGTTTCCTCTTCTACACAGAATGTAATCGACCTGTGTACTCCTTCCTCCACTCTTATAGGTCACTCTATGTTCCTCCCTCTTTTGGAAATAGGTATTGACTATAGCCATTTCCATTCTCTTGGCAAAATCCACCACCATCTGTCCTTCCTGGTTTCTTTCCTTGACACCAAACCTACCCATCACTTCCTCATCCCCTCTGTTTCCTTCACCAACATGTCCATTCAGGTCTGCTCCAATCACCACTCTTTCCTCCCTGGGAATACTCTCTATCACTTCATCCAAATCTTTCCAAAATTTATCTTTCTCCTCCCCATCACATCCAACCTGTGGAGCATAACCACTTACTATGTTTAGCATCAGACCTTCTACTTCTACCTTCAGACACATCACCCTATCTGACACTCTCTTCACCTCTACTACATTCTTTGCCAACTCCTCCTTCAGGACCACCCCTACTCCATTTCTCTTTCTATCCACACCATGGTAAAACAGTTTGAACCCTGCTCCAATACTGCGAGCCTTGCTGCCCTTCCACTTGGTCTCTTGGACACATAAAACATCTACCTTTCTTCTCTGCATCATGTCAGCCAGCTCTCTACCTTTGCCTGTCATTGTCCCCACATTTAGAGTTGCAACCCTCAGTCCTACATTCTTCACTTTCCTCCTCTCCCTCTGTCTCCTGACACGTTTTCCTCCTCGGCATCTTCGACTAACAGTAGTACAATTTCCGCCGGCACCCTGTTTGTCAACAGCACCGGTGGCGGACGTTGTTAACCCGGGCCTCGACCGATCCGGTATGGTTTCACTTTCAAAATTGAGGAAATTTCAAAATTGAGGATGTTGAGATTTGTAGAGTGAATGAGGTGAAGTTTTTGGGTGTTATCATTGATGACAAACTGACATGGAAACAACACATAAATTCTGTAAGAATAAAAATAGCTAGATCGATAGCAGTACTGTACAAAGTCAGAGACCTATTGAATGATAAAGCTCTGTATTTGTTGTATAACACAATCATTGTTCCACACTTAATCTATTGTATTGATGTTTGGGGGAAAGCGTGTAAAACAATCACAAAGCCTATTTTTGTATTACAGAAAAGAGCTGTAAGAATTATCACTAGAAAGCATTACCGTCATCCATCAAGTACATTATTTTATCAACTAAAATTATTGAAGTTCCATGATTTGGTAGACTATAATATTTTATCAGTTATGTATAGAGCTCAAAATAATGCATTACCTTTAAATATCCAAATGCACTTTGTTAAAAGACAAAGTTGTTATAATCTTAAGGGAACAGAGTTGTTTGTAAAACCACAATTCAGAACCAGTTTGAAGGGACGTTCTACCTCAATCCAGGGAATTAGATTATGGAATGGCTTGGAGAATGTAGTTAAAAATGCCAAGTCAATGTTTACATTTAAAAAAATGATCAAAACAAATGTGTTAAAAAAATATATGTGAAATAACGTAATGTGTATTGTATTAGTTAGAAAATTAGAAAGAGTTAGTCATTTTGTACTGTTAGTTAGAAAATTAAAAAGAGTTAGTAATTTTGTACTGTTGGTTGAAGAATATTATTGTTTAACCTGACTGTTGGAAAAAGTTGGTTGAAGATTATTATTGTTTACATGGTTTGACTACTGTTGTTTAATCTGATTGTTGGAGATAAGGGGCAGATATAATAAGATTTATTCTTCTTTCTGCCACCTTTCATTTTTTTACATTTTGTACACTATCATTATGAGATTGCCTTGTATTGTTTCTTTTGTAAAAAAATGAACAAATTTAATAAACATAAACATAAACAACATAAACTTTGATGAACTCGCATTATGGTTTTGGCAAGTGTTTTACATCGGATGCCATTCCTGACACAACCCTCACCATTTACCCGGGCTTGGGACCGGCACAAGAGATACACTGGCTTGTGCTCCCTAGTGACTGGCTTAGTTTGAGGCAATGATATCTGAAAGTATTGGGATTTAGCAGTTTTTACTGCTTTCTGATAACGGCGCCAACTCTCTTTTAGTATTTGCAAAGAGACCTGCAGCCTATCTTTTCTCCATTTGCGCTCCGCCCTCCTGCATTGCTGCCTAACAGCCTTGGCAAAGGTGGGCACATGACCGCAAGGGACCGCTAATGCGCTAATCCGCTTACAGCGGACCTAACGTTTTTGTCAGCGTAACAGCGGAGTGACTAACTTTTATAATTCATAAGTGGATTTGTGCTATTTTTATTTAAAATGCAGTACCACTAATAACTAATTATCTATCAGTAAGTAAAAACGAATAAACTTATTTACAGGCTCTTAGGCTAGCTCCGTAGCTGCTTGTTTTATCTTTTTCCCCTTTGCTCCCTCACCATAAAGAGCAGAGAGGAGGGAGGGTTGGAGGGGGAGCAGAGGGGAGAACAGACGCGGATCTACCATGTAGGCAAATGATGCCGTTGCTTGGGGCCCCAAATCAGCAAGGGCCCCGGCCCCGCCCCGGACAGTCACCTACATCACTAACATTGCTCATGCTTGTTAATGTACATTTAACATAAAAATAATTATAGCTACGATGAAAACAATAATTAAAAACGCAATACAAAAACCGGTCATTTCTGTATCCCTCTACTAAAAATGGACTATTCCATCTTGACATCTTCCGGGTCAGAGGTGAACTCGGGTGCTAACGTTTATGGCTAGCTGTTTGCGCTCGGTCTCTTCATAAATCCGCAGAGAACCCCTCTGTTTCAAGCCAAATTAACAAGGCCAGAGGATTGTATTGTGTGTTTTGTGTCCATCACTCGACGGTGAGTCATTTGTTTTATTTATTTGGGTTCTTTTTATATAGAAATGCGGTGGCGACACGCCTGTGTATTTGAGATTTAAAAGTGGTCTTAGGGATTAAAAGATCATTCTCATTTTGTTAATTTCGTGGCCAAATAGAATATATGTACGTAAAGTATTAAATAAATCCTTTGATTTTTGTAATTTCATCCTTTTAGGATCATTTTAGTTACTTTTCATTAAATCTGTTGACTGCCTATAGAATTTTGGAATTGGTTTAATTTATTTTTCGGTTGCGCAACAAAAAAGAAATTACTATTTGTTTTTTGAAACAATATTGAAGTAAATTAAGCTTAATTGACTCTTATATGAATTAAACTTGGATACAACTTGGAAGTGCACTTTAAAACTTGATCTCTAACTTTAATTTTACCTGTACTGTTGATGTGGTCTTTGAATTGAAGTTATAATAATAATAATGTAATAAACTTTATTTGTATAGCACCTTCCTGCAATGCCTTGCATTGACCAAGGTGCTTAACAGATATAGGATAATCTAAAAAAATAAATACAAAGTATGTGCATGTGTAATGAAGAATATAATTTGTACGTGCAGCTGTTAATACATGTAAAGTTTTTTTTTTTAATGTTTGTTGCTCTTTTTGCCAACTGTGATGTTTCTTCTGTCCAGGACTGTAAATATCCAGGTGGGTCAGGAGGAGTTAATGGGAAGCTGCTGCTGTGACGTAAGAGGTAGGATAAAGGTGTATAACAGTTCATGCACCGCTAGTTGGCAGTCTAGTGCAAATATTGCATAACTTGTTGGCTAGCAATTGTTGAATTTAATTAGCGGTTTAGAATTTAGCTTCCCATAATTTTCACAAGACATTAGTGCTTTTGAAATTGCGGACCTAAATAAATTATCAGTGCTTTAGAAATAGCGGAACTAATTTTTGGATTAGCGTTGCTCAGCACTGAGCCTTGGTGAAATCATTCAGCCAAGGTTCTGCTCTGAGTTTTGGTTTTCTAGATTTAACGGGAGCAACATGATCCAGAGCCTTTAAGCAGACAGAGTTGAACTGGGATGTCAGTTCCTCAGTGGTGGAGAGAAACACTGGGGGCTGAATTATCATTTCAGAGTTGTAAACATCTGTGAAACGTGCAACAGTTAAATGTTTAATGCCCCGGCTGCGACGTGCAAGAATGCATGGCTTAGGAGTTAGATGGGGGAGGGTGAACTCAAACTAGATTGGCATGTGGTCTGAAAACACATTGTCACCGATTTCAAGATTAGTAACAGTCACATCATGAGTTAACACAAGGTCCAGTGTATGTCCGCCCTCTTGGGTGGTACCGTTTACATGCTGATTTAAATTAAATGAGTCTAATAAATCTAAAAAATCCTTAAAATCACCAAAAATGACCACACAATCAAATTTTGGTGTGATTTCAGCCAAGAAATCAGAAAATTAATTGATGAAATCCTTAGACCGAGGTGGGCGGTAGACGAGTGCGCATAAAGTCACAAGCGAACGGCCGAGTTCAAAAACAGTCAGTTCAAAACTGGAGCAGGAAACCGGGATGGGCAGTTGTTTACAGTCAAAAGTTGATTTGAATATTGTTAATAATCCACCACGACGACCTGATGGCCGCGGGTCGTTAAAATACAGACAGTTCGGTGGTAATAATTCCGTCAAGGCGCTGGACTCACCCGGCGACATCCAAGTCTCTATGATACAGAAAAATCCAAATCATGCTCTTGAAAGTAATCCCTGAGGATGAAAGTTTTGTTGGTGACTAGGCATGTAACGAGATCTCGTTGTACGAGATCTCGCGATATTAAACTCCCGCGATATCTCTCGTTGAGAGGTAACGTTGTCTCGCGAGATGCTAATGCTAATGCTAGCAGAGCCCCTAGCAAGTCAGCGTCACGGACAGCATGGCTTCGCCGGATGAAGTTGCTATAGAAGACGCCCCAACTACTGATGGAGGGTCCCGGTGCCGCAGACGCCTCTACATTGATGGAGGGTCCCGGCGCTGCCGACGCTGCCCCGAATGTAAAGACACGCGTGTAAACACCGGTGTGACCGGTGTTGCCAGATAGAGTCCCACCCACCCAAAGCAATCTCTACCCGCAAAAGTCAGAAGGAAAATCGCGGTGAACCGCCCAATCTGGCAACACTGGTGAGTGACGGCTGCAGAGTCAGTTTTGGAAAGTCCTGCGTGAATATCTATTTTTTTAAACAAAGTTGAACGTTCTAAGGTCTAAGGAGATTCAATCAGTAAAATGAAGACATCAGTTGGGTTTGTAATACATGTTAAAACAGAATAAAAGCCTTTTTGCGGCATAAAACCGATCTTTGAAGTTTTCTTGAACTAATATTAAAATCTCGTCTCGTTCTCGCGAGATCTGTGATTTGTCTCGTCTCGTGAGTTTTGTGTATCGTTACACCCCTATTGGTGACAGATCTTGCCTTGACCACACACATCCTGATGTTATCCGAGGTGGTTCGAGCAACGGTGGAGTGAGCGCGCCAGCGGCCGCAAATTTTCAATAATGAGCTGCGCTGGCTGCCAACTCCCATTGTTTACCTGGTCCGGGCACGCGGGAAGCTGGCGATGGAAATCATGACCATCAGCTGGAGAGGAAAATGCAGCACGCAGGGCTTTGAGCTTCACCAGCCGACCAGCTCGTTTTCCCCGTCGTCTGGAGCGATATCTCCGGGCAGGTAGGTGAGGGGCGCAGCGGAGGTAAACAGGCAGGTCCCCCAGCAGCGGGGGAAGAGGGGGTCTTCCAGAGGTATGCTCATACTGGCCCAAATAAGTGACATCAGCGGCAGAAAAACGAAGATCCAGGAGCTGTTGTTGATCATACACCAGTAGTGTGTTTATGTCCCCGATGAAAAACGAACAAAACACAAAAAATCCGAACACCGTCAGCAGAGGTGGATTGCAAGCCATGTACACGGGCTTACCGGAAATAGAACATGGCTGCATCATGGCTAATTTGGAAAGAGTTTGAAGGTATAACACTCTGAGTTCTCAGCATTTTCCCCATCCACTCTGTTTGACCGCTCGGGCATGTCTCTCTGACCGTACTGAGATATGACTAGGGATGCACGCACCGATCCACATTTTCTTGCTTCCAATCTGGTCCTTAAATCTGGTTATCGGCCGATACGATCCAGTTCCGATATCATCATTATCAATGATTTTATATGAGGCTGTAATAATCTCCTCTCAAGTACAATGTGTACACATACATGCATGCAAGTACAAAAAGGCAACTTGAGGTAAGTTTTATTAATGTTGGATAAGTTTCAAAGTTATGATTAAATTCTGCTAACACAAAACATGTTTTTTTTATTCCTAGCTTTAAAGTGGATATTAAAGTGATTAATTTAAGTGATTGTTTGTTTAAAGTTATTTTATATATTCTTTTAAATAATGGGGTGATAAGATTTTTTTCTTCTTTCTGCACTCTTTTCATTCAATGTTTTCTTTTTGATGAATTTGTTTTATTTTATTCCTAGCTTTAAAGTGGATATTAAAGTGATTAATTTAAGTGATTGTTTAAAGTTATTTCATAATGTTTATTCTTTTAAATAATAATAATAATAATAATAATAATAATAATAATAATAATGAATTTAATTTATAACACACTTTTCATTAATGAAAATCTCAAAGTGCTACAAAGTGCAACAAAAGCAAAGAAACAAATAAAACAAGTGATAAAATAAAGTAAAATCACTAATAATATCAACTAAGATTAATGATAAAATCATGTGGAGGCAGAATAGGCTTGCTTAAAAATAAAATAAAAATAAAACAAGTGATAAAATCAAGTAAAATAAATAATAATATCAACTAAGATCAAAGATAAAATAATGTGGAGGCAGAACAGGCTTGCTTAAAAATAAAAGTCTTTAAGCCGCTTTTAAAGTCAACCAGTGACTGTGGAGCTCTCAGGTAGTCAGGGAGGGAGTTCCACAGGCGGGGGGCAGCCACACAGAATGCCCGGTCTCCCATGGTCCTTAATTTGGTTCGTGGAATGTGAAGTAGATTACTGTTCTGTGATCGTAGAGACCGGGTGGATGAATATGGTGCAAGAATGTCCTTTAGATAGTCTGGTGAAGTTCCGTGTAAGCATTGGTGTGTAATGAGAGCAGTTTTGTACTGAATTCTGTAGGTGACAGGAAGCCAATGGAGGTTATGGAGAATGGGTGTAATATGTTCAAATTTACGAGCTCTCAATAAAATCCTTGCTGCACTGTTTTGAATATATTGAAGCTTCTGAAGGTTTTTGCCAGGGATTCCAATAAACAGGGAGTTGCAGTAGTCGAGCCTGGAGGAGACAAAGGCATGGACGAGTTTCTCAGCATCAGAAAAAGTCAGAGATGGGCGAAGTCTGGAGATGTTTCGAAGATGGAAGAAGCAGGTTTTAAACAGATGCTTAATGTGATTTTCAAATGTAAGATGAGAGTCCATTTTTATTCCAAGATTTGTAACAGAGGTGGAGAGGGGGATGTCTTGTCCAGAGAAGGAGATTGTTGTTAAAGTTGATGTTTGTATCTGGTGAGGGGTGCCAATCAGTATGGCCTCAGTCTTGGAGCAGTTTAATTGAAGAAAGTTCTGATTCATCCATGCCCTTATTTCCTCCAGGCAGGTAGAGAGGGCAGTGAGTGAAGATGGAGATGGGGATGATGAGGATGCTCCAGTCCTGATGTAAAGCTGTGTATCGTCGGCATAGCAGTGAAAAGAAATGTTGAACTGATTAATAATTTGACCTAAAGGCAGCATGTAAAGGGAAAACAGCAGGGGCCCCAGAATTGACCCTTGAGGGACACCACAGGCGACACCGACTGTCTGGGAAGTGGCATTGCCAAGACTAACACATTCCAGCCTATTTGAGAGGTGATAATGGGGTGATAAGATTTTTTTCTTCTTTCTGCACTCTTTTCATTCAGTGTTTTCTTTTTGATGAATTTGTTTTATTTTGTCTCTTTTAAATGCATGAATAAATTAATAATAATAATAAATAATAATAATAATAATAATAATAATAATAATAAACTTTATTTGTATAGCACCTTCCTACAATGCCTTGCATTGACCAAGGTGCTTAACAGGACAGAAAATATAAAAACCGGTACAATAAATCAGTGAAAATAAAATAAAAGCAACAGCAATAAAAGGAGGCAATGGAAATAAAAATGCTACATACTAAAATACCAAAAGTAATAAAAGTTACACACTGAAAGCTTTTTTGAACAAGTGGGTCTTCAGTCTGGATTTAAACAGAGTCAGATCAGAGGTGGCACGCAGCTCAAGGGGGAGACTATTCCAGGCTTTTGGGCCGGCAACAGAAAATGACCGGTCTCCCCATTGTTTGCACCTTGAGCGAGGCACCTCCAGCAGGTGTTGACTGGCAGATCGTAAAGCTCTGCTGGGCTGATGGACTTTCAAAAGTTCTGAGATGTAGAGAGGTGCGAGTCCATTCAGAACTTTAAAAACAAACATCAGCAGCTTGAACTGTATCCTGAATCGGTCTTTTGCAGACACGTGACATTTTGCACTCCCGGTCGCCATTTTCCGTGGATACCCGTTCAGTTAAACAGAGGAAGTCCATGCCTTAGCTGCTACCTCGTAAGGATCAATGTTGTTAATTGAAGCTAACTTCACCATGTAACGTTCTCTGGCTTCAAGGTTGAGTTTCTCTCTATAAGGCTTCTGCTCATTTTTATATTTAGTTTGCATTTTGCTGATGTTATTGTTCTGTATCGCACTGTGTTTAACATGGACTTCCTCTGTTTAAATGAACCGGCATACACCCAACATGGCGACCGTAAGTGCAAAAATATATGAGCCGTGACGTCACGTGCAAAAGACTGATTGAACCGGGAGCCAGTGTAAAGAGGACAGGACAGGAGTGATGTGTTCATATTTTCGTGTGTTGGTCAAAAAGCGGGCGGCAGAGTTCTGTACAAGCTGTAAACGGGAGATGGAGGATTGATTAATACCAACATACAAAGCATTACATAATCAAGTCTGGAGGTCACAAAGTGACATGGATGGCTTTCTCCAGATCACTACGGCTGAGGAGTGACTTTACTTTAGAGAGCAGACGGAGCTGAAAGAAGTTGGTCTTGACAACAGAACTGATCTGTTTATCAAGCTTTAAGTTGGAGTCAAGCTGCACTCCAAGATTTCTGACCACCTCATAACTTGCCTTGGTCGCTGTATTTTGTATTTTGATTGGAAATCACTGTATCACTGTATTTTGATTGCACCACTTTAATTGTGCTGTTTTTTAGTAGGTTTTGTTCACTGAATATTGTATTGATGTTTTATGGTTTATGTTTTTTATGTTTTATGTTTCTATATTTTATGCACCGTTATGCCGAAGCAAATTCCTAGTCTGTGAATCCTGTTCATTGACAATGGCAATAATAAACTGAATCTGAATCTGAAGTGGGGGAGGGGAAAACCAAAACTGGGACTGGGAAGGATGTTGCTGGTGTCACCGGGTGCACCAAATAAAATGCATTCAGTTTTATCTGTGTTTAGGTGGAGGAAATTTTGAGAGAGCCAGTGCTTAATGTCATTTAAACAGTTGACAATAGTGTTTGAACTGAGTGAGGGGTTGGGGGTGACTGGCAGATAGATTTGTAAATCGTCTGCATACATATGAAAAGACAGATTATGGCAAGCAATGATTGATCCTAATGGCAGCATAAAAAGAGAAAAGAGGACTGGCCCCAGAATGGATCCCTGTGGTACGCCAGAGGTCAGAGGGGTTGAAGAAGAGGAGGACAGATCACCTATCATGACAGAAAAAGTTCTCCCGGTTAGGTAAGATCTCAACCACTCAAGCACAACTCCCTGGAGGCCAACCTGCTGAGACAAACCGTTAATTAGCACCTGATGGTCGACGGTGTCAAAAGCTGCTGAGAGGTCTAACATCACCAGCAGAACAGGTTTTTTTGCATCCAGGGACAGAAGAATAATAATAATAATAATAATAATGAATTCCATTTATAATGCACTTTTCATTAATAAAAATCTCAAAGTGCTCAAAGAAGAATGTCATTCGGCACTTTGAGCAGTGCAGATTCAGTGCTGTGACGGGCTCGGAAACCAGACTGAAATTTTTCAAACAGGTTGTTGAGCTCTAGAAAAGAAGTTGAATTAAATTAATTAAATAAAATGTTAAATAGCAGCTAAGTTCATGGCATAAACCAACACAGACATGTTCCTGTTTTTAGTATTTTACATCGCTTTATAATGTAGCAGTACTGTATGTTTCGTTTTTTTTTGTAATTTTTAATTCATGTGCTTTTTTATTATTGTCTACTGTTCAGTGGTGGGCACATGAACGTTGGGTAGCGCTAAAGCGCTAATCCGCTTACAGTGGACCTAAACTTTTTGTCAGCGTTTTTGTGAATTGACTAACTTTTATAATTCATAAGCGGATTTGTGCTATTTTTATTTAAAATGCAGTACCGCTAATAACTAATTATCTATCAGTAAAAACCAATAAACTTATTTACAAGCTGTTCTGCCCAAGGCTGGAAGTTGGACATTTCTTAATAATTTAGTTTGAAAAATAAGAAAAAAGAACTTCCACAGTGTTGATCTATCTGTATTTTGTTTTGAAGGAGAATTTTGAGATGGCAGTGCATTGTGGGTAGCAACAGCAGTTAGAATGTTCCCTAACAACGGCAGTTAATCTTCCCTAGCAACAGAAGTTGGGAAAACGTTTTTGCAGAGAGAAATCCTGTCTGTTAATGTATAAATTTCACCTCCTGAGTCATCAATCTTTTCTTTCACCTCCGAAAGCAATGGCTTTTCATTCAACCTTTCATCGAGCTACCATACCTTTGTAAAAGGCGTAATAAAGGAGCAAGACGCTCAGCTTCCTGGCTCATGAGAATTGAGTTTGGCTTGCTGTTAATCTACGTTAACATACACAGCGTATTTAACACGTAGTGATAACAGTACAGTGAAAAGCCATACCAGCAGTTGGTGGAAGATAAAACTCGTGACACAGCGATGGACAACGCTTATACCAAGAAAACAGATGAAATGGCTAACTTTGAAGCTAAGGCATCGTCTAAAGCTAGCTCGAGATCCAAACACTCTAGCTCCAAGCATTCATCCTACAAGTCGTCCTCAAAGTCCAACATACTTGAAGCAGCCATCTTTGCACGAGCCTCTGCTGAAGCCACAAATGTGAAAGCTTCCTACGCTAAAAAGCAATTAGAAATTAAAAAGCAACAAGCAAATCTAGAGCTGGATTTTAACATGCTAGAGCTAGAAAAGGAAGCTGCAGCTGCTACGGCGCGAGCAGAGGTTCTAGAAGCTGCCGCAGCTGTTGAACAAAACAAGGAAGAGAGTGTAAAGAGTGCAGTCCCCCCACAAGTCTTCAGACAACGAACCATGGAGTACGTGCAACACCAAGCCCAGCCAAGGTCACATTCGTCTCAAGAGGAAATGCCTCAGGTCGAACCAGTATTTAAAGCATTATCATTCGGCCCAAGGAGATCAGGTCAAACTCCTTCCCCACCGGTGCTCAAGAAAATGTATGTAAAAGATGAACATTTTGACACGCCAAGAGACTATGTCAGGCCGAACGGTTACCACAATTACCCACCTATGACTGACTTTGCTAAGTTCCTTGCACGCAGAGAGTTAATCTCGACGGGGCTCTTTAAATTCGATGACACCCCTGAAAATTTCAGAGCATGGCAGTCATCATTTTTGAATGCAACTGAAGACATAGACCTCACATACAGTCAAGAGTTAGACCTCCTAGTGAAATGGCTTGGTAAAGAATCCTCAGAGCATGTCAAAAGGATCAGAGCTGTTTATACCACTAACCCCAAAGCTGCCCTCCAGTTAGCGTGGGACAGGTTAGAAGAATGTTATGCTACACCAGAAGTAGTAGAAAATGCCTTGTTTAAAAAACTAGACAACTTCCCTCACCTTACAAATAGAGACAATGTAAAACTCAGGGAACTAGGAGATTTGCTCCTAGAGCTGCTGGTTGCTAAAAATGAAACTTATCTCCCAGGCCTCGCTTACCTCGACACACCACGAGGTGTTAAGCCCATAGCGGAAAGGCTACCTCCAAGTTTACAAGATAAATGGCTTCAAGTAGGTTCAAAGTACAAACAAAAATATCAAGTGACATTCCCTCCCTTCTCATATTTTGTGAAGTTTGTCCAAGAAGAGGCAAAAGCGAGAAACGATCCAAGTTTTGTGACATGCAGCAACCAACCTTTCAACAGAGGTGAAAGACCTCCATCTAAACAAATTGGCTACAAACCTCCTCTCACCGTAAGCAGAACAGAGGTCAGTACAACCACTCTTCCTAGTAAGAAAGAGGATGATCTAACCCGTTACTGCCCAGTCCACAGGAAATCGCATCCTCTAACGAAATGCAGAGCTTTCCGGATCAAACCAGTACAAGAAAGACGAAACATACTCAAAGAGCACAGACTGTGTTTTCGTTGTTGTTCTCCTACACACACAATAAAGGACTGTGATGTGAAAATCAGTTGTGAGGAGTGCCAGAGTGAAAGACATTGCTCTGCCATGCACCCTGATGAGGTTCAACAACCCCAACCAGAAAACACACCCGAACCAGAGCTTCAGCTCCAAGACAACATGCCACTTGAGGTAACGTCACGGTGCTGAGATCTGTGGTGAAGGTCGTCCCCCACGTTCTTGCTCTAAGGTATGCCTAGTTCGAGTTTTCCCTAAAGGTCAACCAGAACGCTCTGTCAAGATGTATGCGATCCTTGACGATCAAAGCAATTGCTCACTGGCTCGTCCCGAATTCTTTGAGCTATTTGGCATCAAGGGAAAGCATCGGACATACAACATGAGAACATGTGCTGGTTTAACTGAAATGTGTGGCAGGAAAGCAGTCGGGTTCCAAATAGAGCCAGTAGGTGGAGGTCCATGTCTAGACCTCCCTCCTCTCATTGAATGCGACGAGATAGTGTTTAATAGAAATGAAATACCTACGCCTGAAGTCGCTCTGGCCCACGCTCATTTGAAACATCTCGCTCCTCTTATACCAAAGTATGATCCAGATGCTGAGATAGCAGTTTTACTGGGCAGAGACATCATACAAGTCCACAAAGCACGAAGACAAGTAAATGGACCCCCTAGTGCTCCCTTTGCCCAGTGCCTGGATCTGGGTTGGGTAATTGTGGGGGAAGTATGCCTCAACGCTCATAAACCAACTGTCAATGTCTACAAAACGCACATTCTCTCCAACGGACGTCCATCTCTCTTCACTCCTTGTCCTAACAGCATCAGCCTCAAAGAAAAACTATGCTACGGCGGGGAGCACAAGAATAACTCCGTTAAACACAGCTCAAAACTTCATGCAGCAGAAGAAAATCTCAGAGAGAAAGTTTTCGAGCGCACAGAGAAAGACAACCAGCGTGCTCTGTCTTTTGAGGATGAGACGTTCCTAAAGATAGTGGAAAAGACATGCTCAAAAGCCAGTGGAAGCAAGTGCAGGTCCTCGCCAATGAATTTTGGAGACGCTGGAGGGAGGAATATCTCAACACCCTCCAATCAAGACGCAAGTGGCATAGATCGCAACGCAACCTTCAGCCAGGCGACATTGTGTTGTTGAAACAACATCAAGCACACAGAAACGAATGGACAATGGCCATCATCACAACCACTTTTCCAAGCAGTTACGGAAAAGTCAGAAAGGTGGAAGTGAAG